>SNQJ01S0035638.1:71845-87435 GCA_010110895.2 Picea sitchensis | reverse complement strand
CAAAAGATGAATTTTCCTCCATCGAAGAAAGCACCAGATCCCCAATTTACTTGGGAGATGCCACACCCGCAAAGGTGTGCGGAGAAGGAATTGTTGATCTTGAAGGGGGTTGCTTCACAAATGTGATTCATGTTCCCTCGCTGTCCGCAAATATTCTCTCAATATATCAGATCACTCATTTAATCTCTGAAAGGAAGGTGGAGTTCACTCCGAACTCCGCAGTGATTACCGACATTTCCACAGGCTCACAGCTTGCACATGGAATTGCAGATCACGGTTCTCGTTTTTATTTCTTCTCCCACTTTGTTCCTAAATCTATTAGCATTGTATTTCTGTCACAATATAATGATATTAGCAGGTTATGGCATGAAATATTTATCCATCTAAACTATAAGTACTTGCATCAACTCAACAAGGAAAACATGGTAGAAGGATTGCCAACTATTAAATTCACAAGCGGTGTATGTCATGGATGCATTCTTGGCAAGAATCCAAAGCAAAAGTTTGACAAAGGGAAGGCACAAAGAGCTTCTTCAGCTCTTGGGATGATTCACAGTGACATCATAGGCCCATTCCCTCAGCCTTCAATCAATAAGGCTCGATATGTACTCACCTTCATAGATGATTTCTCTCGCTTTACTTGGGTATTTTTTTTGAAATTAAAATTGGAAGTATTTGAATGCCTTATAGAATTTAAAGCACTTGTTGAGAATGAGTCTGGGTGTAAGATTAAGATACTCCGTATTGATAATGGGGGGGAGTATGTCAACAAAGATGTGCAGCAACTTTGTATTGATACAGGTATACAACTACAACACGCAGTGCCATATACACCACAATAGAACGGTGTTGCGGAGAGGAAAAACCCGTCCTTAAAAGAGATGGCCAATTGTATGCTACAGTCGAAATAATTAGCCCCCAAGATATGGGATGAAGCTATTAATTGTGCAGCATACATTCAGAACTGATTTCCTCACAAATCACTCAAAGGCACCACTCCTTTTGAATGTTGGACCTTTAAGAAACTAAAAGTGTCGCACTTTCGTATTTTTGGTTCACGAGCACGGGCTCACATTCCAACATATAAGAGGAAGGCTTTGGAGCCTCAAAGTGTTGAATGCATATTTTTTGGATATCCTGAAGGTGTCAAAGGATATATATTGCAGGACTCTCACACTGAAAATTTCATTCTAGCTCGAAGTGTGAAGTTTGAAGAAGAATCACTGCATGGATTTTCAGAAGACCCTACCGAGGAACCGCTTGTTGTCACTGATGAGGAGGAGTCAGAAAATTATTCGAGCACTTCAAAGCAGCCATCAGAGCATAATTTTGGGTCTGATATAGAGGATGAGGAGCAGGTCATGGCTTCTCCAACTCAGTTGCCAACTTGGGCAGAGAAAACCCTGCAAGATGCGGGTGAACTAGTCGGTGATCCTGCGGATACAAGAAGGACTAGATCACAGTTTTTTGGGGTTCCTCAAGCCCCAGATGCCACAGAACCTTTGCTTCCCATACATTTCTATATGTCACTTGGTTCAGATCCACACACTCTGAGGCTGCTGGAAACCCACTCTAGGAGGCTACCATGGATGAAGAGTACTCTGCTCTTATGGATAACAACACATGGGACTTGGTTCCACTTCCGAAAGGAAAAAATCTTATTTGATGCCGATGGATATATCGAACAAAGATTTCTACAGATGGTGATATCAGGAAGTACAAATCTCAGCTTGTCGCAAAAATATACTCACAGGTACATGGCATAGACTACACAGAGATATTTGCACCTGTTGCAAAAATGGACTCCATTCGACTAGTTTTGGCCATTGTCGCTTCTCGCAGATGGGAAGTTCACCACATGGATGTGAAGAGTGCATTTCTTCATGGAGATCTCAAGGAGGAGATCTATATGGAATAGACATAGGGATACATTCAGAACTCTTCCCTCGTTTTCAGATTAAAGAAATCTTTGTATGGCCTAAAACAGGCTCCCAGAGCCTGGTATGCAAAGATGGATTCTTTCCTGCTTTCCATTGGATTCATTCGATGCAAATATGATCCGAATGTTTATTTTCTGCAACATGATGATTCCCTTTTTCAAATAGTACTTTATGTAGATGACTTACTGATGATAGGGAACCTTACTTCAGCTATTGATTCGGCAAAATCAACATTGCATGATCGTTTTTCCATGACAGATTTGGGACTGTTGCACTACTTTCTTGGTCTTGAAGTTTCTCAGTCTACTTCAGGGATCAAGATGGCATAGTCTAAGTATGCATCAGATCTACTTGTCTGCTTTCAGATGACAGAATGCAAGCTAGCAGCATCTCCCTTTCTTTCAGGGGTCAGATTTGAGGATGCAAGTACTACACCTTTGGTGGACAATACATTGTACAGTTGGTTGGGAGTTTGTTGTATCTTACTCAAACCCGACCTGATATCTCTTTTGTAGTAGGAGTTTGTTCCATATATATGTAGGAGCCTCATGAGATTCACTGGAAATCTGCAAAGAGAATCCTTAGATATGTGAAAGGTACTCCCAGTTTTGGTATCTTTTATGCTACAGATTGCCCACTTTCACTGATTGGGTACACAGATTCTAATTGGGCTGGCATGGTACAGACCGCAAGTCCACCTCTGGTTATGTTTTCAACTTTGGTTCAGGGCCATTCTATTGGTCTAGCAAGAAGCAATCCGTGATTGCTTTATCTATAGCAGAGGCAGAGTATAGAGGTGCAGTGAATGTAGCTACACAGGCTGTTTGGTTGCGGGGTCTTCTCTCCGAGTTTGGTATTCAATATCCACTTCCGACTGTCATATTCTGTGACAATCAAAGGTCCATTCAGATATCGATTGATCCAGTTCAGAGGCAGAGGACCAAGCACATCGAGATTCACATGCATTACATCCGCGAGCTGATCCGTGACAGAGTCATTTCACTGCAGTACTGCCCCACAGAGTAGCAGGTTGCAGACATCTTCACCAAGTCCTTCACTGAAAAGAAATTTTCAGAACTGAGAGTTATGCTTGGAGTGGTGGAGACAGTTGAGTAGGTCAATTTTGGCCACTCAGCATTTTTTTCCTCTTTTGGGGGGGGGTTTCCCACAAGGTTTTCCCTCTTTCCTATTTTCATGAGGAGTTCTTTTATGTAATGAGTACCTAAAATGGCCAAGTTGTCGGGACTCTAATTTTTTGTCATTACAGTTAGGCTTAAGGGGGGGTGTTGGATCATAACCCTAACTTACATTAGTTTATACCTAGCTTAGACTTCTAGATCTTGGTTAATACATTCCATCACACTTTATTTCACCTAATTTGGCCACATAGAGAAGAAGGGTGCCTCATCCCTAGATTTTAGGGAAAACTACTATTTTTAGATCAAGACTCAACTCCTGGTTCTTGATTTTCTTGATTTATTCATGATTTATTCCAACTCCCCCATGAAAAAACTCATCCATTATTGGGGAATGCGCACCTCCTCTTTGAGTGAGAGATTTATTCCTTAATTAATGATTTTTGTCGTNGGTCCATTCAGATATCGATTGATCCAGTTCAGAGGCAGAGGACCAAGCACATCGAGATTCACATGCATTACATCCGCGAGCTGATCCGTGACAGAGTCATTTCACTGCAGTACTGCCCCACAGAGTAGCAGGTTGCAGACATCTTCACCAAGTCCTTCACTGAAAAGAAATTTTCAGAACTGAGAGTTATGCTTGGAGTGGTGGAGACAGTTGAGTAGGTCAATTTTGGCCACTCAGCATTTTTTTCCTCTTTTGGGGGGGGGTTTCCCACAAGGTTTTCCCTCTTTCCTATTTTCATGAGGAGTTCTTTTATGTAATGAGTACCTAAAATGGCCAAGTTGTCGGGACTCTAATTTTTTGTCATTACAGTTAGGCTTAAGGGGGGGTGTTGGATCATAACCCTAACTTACATTAGTTTATACCTAGCTTAGACTTCTAGATCTTGGTTAATACATTCCATCACACTTTATTTCACCTAATTTGGCCACATAGAGAAGAAGGGTGCCTCATCCCTAGATTTTAGGGAAAACTACTATTTTTAGATCAAGACTCAACTCCTGGTTCTTGATTTTCTTGATTTATTCATGATTTATTCCAACTCCCCCATGAAAAAACTCATCCATTATTGGGGAATGCGCACCTCCTCTTTGAGTGAGAGATTTATTCCTTAATTAATGATTTTTGTCGTTACTATTATTAGTAACTACTATTTCGGGTCAGTTAAGTGAGTTGGAATTGCTTCTCTTGTTAGTTAAGTGAGCTTAAGTGAGCTAATGCACATGACTTGACTCTTGTGGGAATTAATGAGTGTGTGACATGTGTCTTTAGTGGTCTAGGTCGAACTATGTGGTCTCCCTTGGCTTATGAAACTTATTTTATCTTTTTCTAGCTTTTTTTGACTAGAATTTCTATGTTGGAAATTCTATATATTCACCTCCTCTCTTCTTTTTGAGGATGGTTGCTCATGTATATTCATTTTTTATTAATATAATTCACTGATTTATGGAGCAAAAACTTTCTCTCATCTCTTGAATATCAGCAAATTGTTTGTGTTCAATTTAACTAGAATTCTAGATCTATCGAGGTTTCTGCAGGAATTCTACAGATACTGCTATACAACAAAGGGTTAATGATGATGGAGTCAGACAACTAAAATTCCATGCGTGCATGGGGGAAGGGGGGAAGCACTGACAGAAAGAGGAGAAATGGAAGGAAGAACAAATAAGGGAAAGAAGGAGGAACCCTTAGACCCAATTATGATGGACGACGACCAGATCAAGCGGATCATGGGAACAGCTGGAAACACACGTAGCAGAGTACCCTACCAATACAAGATGAACGCCAAGAAGAGAGTTGTTTCCATGAGGGAAGGCTTGCCAAGTGATGAAGAAGAGGTAGAGGATCTCCGAGTTGTGGAGCAGATTGAGGAAATCCTGCGTGCAACATATGAGAGGAAAATGAGAGGTCCAAGAGCAGGAATATAAGGCAGCAATCCTATCCATATTAATGTCAGTGTGGAACCCATAAACCCATGTGCGACTAATACACCAAAGAGAACACCACCATTTAGACAACCACATTTCGGAGGAAGAAAGGCAGCAGGAAGTACATATACACAAGGAACAACAACTAGAGGAGCCAGTTCAGGCAACACTTGTCAAGTATCTACACCACACGGAGGTAGTAGTTCAACATTTAGGATGGCAGGACACGATCCCACCATCAGGTAACCAAAATTCAAAGGAGAAGCATCGGAAGACCTGTAAAAACATTTATTTATCTGTGAGAAGATTTGGGAAGAAAAATAGATCACAAACGAAGATACTAAACTGGCACAGCTAGTAATTACACTAAGGAATCACGCACTGGATTGGTATATGAGTTTAGCTACAAAAAATCCACCAGGGACAACCAAAACGATTGCATACATCAATAAATTGTTGATAAATGAGTTTTAGAAGCCAAGTTCAGAAGATCAGTATGTGAATGAGATGATAGAAATAAGACAGAAACCAGGAGAATCTGTATGGGAGATTGACCATAGATTCAAGTGATTGAAAGGAAAGTTGAAATATCTCATGGCCGATAGGCAACACAGACACTTGTTTTTCAACTCATTGCTACCACACTTGAAATACCCATTATGACAACAGAAGTTTCAAACACGGACAGAGGCTCTGCAGGTAGCCCTGCAACTGGAAGAAAACCAATATCAACAAACAGATCCAACCATTGAAGAACTGAAGGAGGATTTGAAGAAATTAACGTTCCATCTAAACCAAAACAAAATTAAGGACAAACGAGAAGTTGTTTGGTGTACAACATGCAGGACGGAAGGACACCGCAAGAACGAATGTCCAACATTCACGCAATATATGGCAGCAGGAATGACAAATTCGTTACCAATAGGAGGACTATGGTGCGAGATCTGTAAGAAACCAGGGCATGATCCATATCACTTCCCAATGATGTAGAAATACCAGACAGTGCCAAAGAGCTCGTATTGCAACTTTTGCAAGTCAGTGGGCCACAATGACAAAGATTGTATAACTATGGATTTGATGTGAGAGAGGACATCAAATGCATATAGAGTGCAGGCAGAAATGATGACTGGGCAAGCTGCACCACAATTTAACCAAGTTCCAGCCCTATACAATACTACGCAGCAACCATATAATACCACGCAGCCACAGTACAGCACATTGCAACCTCAGTACAATATCGCGCAGTACAATCAGGCACCTCAGTATAACACGCTGAGAGGAAATCGAGTTGGCTACAGAGGTGGAGGAAAAGCAAGAGGAGGTTTTGGAAGAGGTAGAGGACCAATGGTGTGTCACAATTATCAACAACCGGGACATTATGCAAGGGAATGTCCACTTCCACTAGCAACGTGTATGTATTGCCGCACATCGGACCATGATACGAAAGAATGTTCGACACTATTAATAAAGATCTAGGAAAAGAGGAATCAAAACAATCAAAACATCCAATGGATTTCAGTAGAAGTGAGGGATGAAGGACATAACATCAACACAGTTATGCGCGGAGGAGCTAAGACAGGAAACGACGCAGCTCGACGAGAACCAGTACAACATCAATGGGTAAAGAAGAATGTCGAACCAAGGAGACAATTCGATGCACAGAACAAGAAGGATACATTTAAGCAAGCCAAACAAGAATTATTGAAGCAAGACGTCGCGTCAACTTCAAGTGCACAACAAAACAAGGAAGCATCGGAGTACGAGATGCCTCCATCATTGGATCATACCAAGGAAATGTAACCCATGGGACAAGTAAGTACAATCAAAGGCTTTTTGCAATCATGTGTAAAACTCTTGAATGATCCATCAGTTGTCAAAATATTGCAAACTATATTAGAAAGTTGTAGTATAGAGATAGAATGAAAATTAGAACAAAAAACAGTCAATCACCTACATACAAGGAGAAGAACAAGTAGGGAGTTCAGGCTGAATGCCAACATTGACAATTTCAACATGGGAGATATCATACTGGATCTAGGATCTGAAGTCATTGTACTCCCACAGAAGACATGAAAATGCGTGGGAAAGCCTACATTAGTATATTCACTGGTTCAACTAAAACTAGCAAACCAACACAGAGTCATATCGATCGGTAGACTGAAAGGAGTAACAGTAGACCTGGATGGAGTGCACACTAAAGTAGACTTTGAAGTGATTGAAATAGTGGATGACACAACACCATATCCATCATTGCTTGGCTTGGATTGGGCATTTGATAACTAGGCCATAATCAATTTGAAGACACGAAAAATGACATTTGAGTTAGGGGAATACAGATTCATTGCACCATTGGACCCATCAGAAGGGGAGAGGTTTGTAGAACCTACCTGTTTAGACTTGAAGGAAATAAACCAGTTGTACAGAACAACTACGCGCGATGAGGATTATGTAAACCCAACTGTAGATGGGATACTCAGTTGGTAGAGCATTACATCATGTGCAACAGACTCTAACACGGGTTTAGAAAAATGGCAACAAAGGCTACATGAAGTCTCCACAAGAAGATGTGCACGAATAGACCGCACAGTAAGATGGGTAGACATGGAGATAAGGAAACCACCTAGTTTACACAGAGTGGATGATCTAGAAGCCTTTTTGGTACAGTTTGAGGACAAAGTATTAGAAAATCAGAGACTCTTAGCACTTGATATAGCACTCAAGGCCACACTTGCAAGATGGTGGGGCGCACACAAGGAAACAATCAAGTATTGGTACTAATGTAAGTGATTACTGCGCATAAGGTTTGGCGCAGAACAGAAAAGAAACAAGCAGCAGAAGTACAATGGATAGGGGGAACCAATGGAACACTTGGAGAAGTGAAAAGCGTTGTGGAAGATGATACCCCTAGAGGAATGGCCTCATCATTTTGTACACACCTTAGAAGGCATACCAGCCAACTGGTATACAGACCAGGAGCTGCACAGAGGAACTTCGAATTGGAAAGTACTACAACAGAATTTTACAGTCACTTTCTCATTCGAGCATGAGAACCCCAACATAGATGCATCACTGAAGCAAATAAGAGGGGTGATATTCATCGCGGAACCAGAAGTTGAACTCATAACAGAAAAACAACAGCGGAACAGATAGATAGTGAAAGAAATGGTGTCATGTTATCATGTGCAGGAAGAAGCACCAGATGAAGATGATCCGCTTGATATTCAAATCAAGGAAGTAGAAGGCAAAAGAGAAGTGGAGGGTCCACCTCTAGATTCAGAAGTAATTGTCGCGACGATAAAGGTGAAGAAAGTGAACATTGGGACAATTGAGAATCCCAAAATGGCCAACATTGGAGATTACTGGGATGAACAAACAGTAGAAAGCATAACAGAGTTATTGCACTAGTACAATGACCTATTTCCCACAACATTTACATAAATGAAGGGTATAGCGGGAGAGTTAGGAGAAATGAAGATACCACTCAGAGTTGAAGCGAGGCCGATCAAACAACGACCATACAGATTAAACCCGATATATAAGCAGAAAGTCAAAGTTGAGATCGACAAGATGCTTGAAGCCAGAATCATAGAACCTGTGGAGTAATCAGAATGGATAAGCCTGATGGTAGTTCAGGAGAAAAAACAAGGTAGGATAAGAATATGCGTCAACTTGAGGAAGTTGAACAATGCATGCCTACATGACCCATTCCCCACACCTTTCACAGATGAAGTGTTGGAGAACGTAGGAGGACACAAAGTTTATTCATTCACTAATGTATTCTCAGGCTACCACCAGATCAAGATAGCACAGGAAGACAGATACAAAACCACGTTTACTATAGAATGGGGATCCTACCAGTACACAGTCATGTCGTTTGGACTGAAGAATGCACCAGCAATATTTTCCAAAGTAGTCATCGCCGCATTCAAGGAGTTTATCCACCAGTTTCTAGAGGTATATTTAGATGACCATGTAGAGGTCTTGAGGCTGATGTTAGAAAGATACAGGTAGTGTCAGATATCGGTAAACATCAAGAAATGTATCTTTCAAACACCATTCGGGATACTTTTGGGCCATATAGTATGCAAACAAGGCTTACTAGTAGATCATGCAAAGATTACAGTAATTGTTAACTTGCCACCACTAAAGATAGTCCGACAACTACGAGCGACATTGGGACACACAGGATACTACAGAAAATTTATCAAAGGGTACACGTAGATTATCGCACCAATGGAAAAATTGTTAAGGAAAGATATAAAGTTTCAGTGGAATGAAGATTGTCAACACGGTCTGGATACGCTGAAAGAAAAGATGGTCACCGCGCCAATATTATTATTTCCAGATTGGGAGAAGACATTCCATGTACATGTAGATGCATCAACCATAGCACTTGGAGCTATCTTGGCGCAGCCGCGAGCGGAGGACTTGGATCACCCTATAACATTTGTGAGCAGAAAACTATCAGAATCAGGGCAGAACTATAACACCACAGAGAGGGAAGGCCTAGCTATGGTCTACGCATTGCAGAAATTCAGACATTACTTATTGGCAAAACACTTTAAAATGTTCACAGATCACTCAACCCTTAAATACCTAGTCAACAAGCCAGTGTTGGGGGGGAGAATTTGTCTATGGTTATTACTGTTTCAAGAGTTTGATTTTCAAGTAATAGTCAAGCCAGGAAATCTGAATGCAGGACCTGACCACTTATCAAGGGTCGTGAATGACGAAGAGGACAACTTTCCAGATGCACAGTTGTTTTCTGTTCAAATCGCAGATGAATATTTTGCAGATATCATCTAGTACTTAAGTACAGGTACTGTGCCATGGGAATATAACACCGCACAGAAGAAAAATCTGGTAATTTGGGCTGCAGACTATCAGTTGATCGTAGGACACTTATACAAAATGGGCGCAGATAACATCTTACGAAGATATGTGCTAGAACATGAAAGACCAAGGGTTTTAGTAGAATCTCATGAGGGAATAGTAGGAGGACATTACGCAGGCAAAGCTACCGCACATAAGGTATTGCGTGCAGGACTATGGTGGTTGACCATTCACAGAGACTCGAAAGAGTACTGCCAAAGATGCAATATCTGTCAGAGGGTTGGTAAACCCAATATAAGGGGAGAAATTCCTCTACGACCACAAGTGACGTTGCAGGTATTCGATAAATGGGCAATAGACTTTGTGGGACCAATCAACCCACCAGCTAAAAGAACGAGAGAAAGGTGCATTATCACTGTGATAGAATACCTAACGAGATGGGAAAAAGCAGTACCATTGAAGGATTGCAACGCAGAAACAACAACAAATTTTCTATTTGAACAATTAATCACGAGATTTGGTTGCCCCAGAATCTTGATGAGCGACCAAGGCACTCACTTCATTAATAACACTATCAAGGCTATGACTAAAGAGTTTGAAGTCCATCATCAAAAGAGCACACCATATCACCCACAAGCAAATGGCACAGTAGAAGCATTTAACAAAACTCTGGAAAACACACTAACAAAGATCTATAATATCAACAAGGACAATTGGGACCTCAAAATACCAGCAGTATTGTGGGCATACAAGACCATATGCAAGAAGTTGACAGGGCACACACCATTCAAATTGGTATATGGACAAGAAGCAGTGGTACCATTAGAAATTCTGGTACCTAGTTTGCGCGTAGCAGCAATTACACACATGATAGAGCGAGGCGTAGTACAAGAGAGACTAAATCATTTGTTGATCATGGAGGAAGATAGAATCCTAGCAGGGTTCCACCAACAAGTTCAAAAATCAAGGAACAAAGCTTGGCATGACAGACACATCAAAAGAAAACTTTTAAAGAGGGAGACTTAGTGTTAATGTATGACACCAAATCCATTCACCATCTAGGAAAACTCAAAATGCATTGGTTAGGACCATACGAAGTAAAAAATGTCATCGATGGGGGAGTTGTACAGTTGAAAGACTTAAGAGGCGCAAAACTCAAAGGGATGATCAATGGGAGTTGACTGAAGTTGTACAAGGATAGTCAACCACCCATAACACGGAATTCACCACGTAGCTAAAAAAAAAAAATTGGATACCAAATGGTACCAACAGAAGTACAGTGCGCCAAAACGAGAAGGAGCATGCACACTTAGGAATACAAACCCGGTGAGGACAAGGCCAACGGTCAGTTCAAAACGGAAACAGGTAGGAAAAGTAAAGATGGTGAAAGAAGTACTAAATGACGAAGGCAAGTGGACTTGAATGTCAGAAATGACCGACGGGACGCCGCATTAATCGCACCAACTGGAGACGGCGAGGGAGAGTAATGGCAAGTACGAAGGAACCAGAGGTTCATTGAATCCGTAATAAAGGTAGCATCTTCGACAAGCTTCATACGATTCCCATACAAAGCAAGGATGCAGGAGCAAAAAGCTTATTGTGAAATGTGAAGAGACAAAGAGAAATAGAGCCTACGACACACAGAGAAAAGTTCACAGAGATTGTAGAAGTTATTGAGCTCGGCAAATGACCAAATCTTCCACCATGGCACCACCAAAACAAGCAAAACCAAGCCAGGCTACCAAAAAATCTAGAGTTAGGACTAGGGCACAGGTACAGATGCAGGAAAGCGAACAGTAGCCGCTAGAGGTCGTCAATGTCGACGAAATCCCATCACCAAATACAACACCAATGAACCCCACACCCGCGGTAGAAGAAAACCAATAGACAGCATCTGAGGGCATGAATGTGGATATGCTGACAGAGGAACAGGGTCAACAGAACCAAGGCACAAGCAGCCAAGTGCAACTAGAGAACCCTGAAGCATCTCCAAGAGTCAATGAAACGACTACAAATCAAGAAGCAGCAGTCGAGCCAGACGAATCTCAGACGACCGTGTCAGACCATCCACAGGAGGGAGTCGTGGAAGATGTCATGGGCTGGCCAGAATAGTATGTCGAAGAACAACCGATGGAGGTTGGAACCTTGAGTCAGCCACCATCGCAAAAGGACAAACAACAAGTACCTAGGTCACCACGCACGCAACCCGTCGCAGCCATAGTTTTGTCGCGTATACCAGAAGGGGTACGAGTGAAATTAGACTTGTTAGGTTATGTCGAGAAGATAAAATACTTGGACCACGATGTAACAGACATGGACAAGTTCCCGGAGTTTGCGAAGTAAGTCTACCTACAGACTGTGGTTCTGGATGCATTTGGGGAACCGATTAATCAACCACTCCAATGGGCAGCAGGATTGGCAAAAACTAGGATTTTAGGTCTACTAGAACAACCACACTTTGGCAGAGGATAGTATTCCATCAGTTGCGTCAAACAGTTGATGGCAGTAACACATGGCGGAGACATATGGTTGGACAAGCGCGTCTTAATAGACGTAGAGCTCATCATGCACATTACAGGGATGTCATCACGAGGCATAGATCCTGCACAATTTCTCGATGACAAAACAAAGGAGAAAGCACTCGCCGAGGAGATGAAAAAGAAATACGACACTGAAAGGGGGATGCACGAAATCATCATCAAATGGATCTATGACGCCACAACAAAAATGGGTGCAAAGATCATGGTCTACAAGGTGCTCAGAAAATGCTACAAGGAGGAAGTCCCACCTGGGGTTGTCGTGGTTGTTGCACATTGTGTTGAGGGAACCACAGTTAGTTGGGCCTCTTATCTTTTGAATTTGTTTATGGATGGCTATAAGGATGCGCAGGATCTAGGAACAAAATTTCATTACTCATGGTTGCTCATGCTGATAGCCATTATGGGATGGAAGGAACCGAAATATGTATTTTTCTCCACCAAACCCAAACCTGATCATGGAGCGAAATATTTATCATTGGGTGCCACGTCAGATGCTAGGAATAGAAAGATGAACACATCCATATTTGAAGGATATCTACGAGATCTACATGAGTCCATCACCAACCTCTGGAGAATAACACCATAGGTTGTTGCGTACTATTGGAACATCGCCAACTTCAAGGCAACTCGACATGCGATGTGGATACAGGCATAGAAGGACCCCAACAAGCAGTGGATACAATTGTTTTATTGCATCATGAAGGGTGACATAGATATGGCTATCAAGGATTGGGAAGACGATTGGATGATTCCAATCCTCACTCAAGATATACTTGCAAGAACATAGGAAGAGGAAGCAGGGCAGGGAGAGACACAGACCCAGGAAGTCCCAGTGCCCAAGAAACCAAGGATGGGCCAGGCCAAGCCAAAGCAGACAAAACAAGGGACATCGAAGATAGGAACCCAGAAGGGAAGAAGAATAATACGCAACCGTCCCAAGCACAGCAGAAACTGGCCAAGGCAGCACAGGGGACGACACCAAGTCCCAATTAACAAGAACCAGGCTCGACTAAACGACCAGCTACTCAGTCGGGGGGTGTGCGCAAGAAGATGAAGGCGCATAGAACAACTCCAGAGTATACGATTACCGAGGATGTTGTAGACATGATATCCCAAATGGTTCAGAATCGTACATCCGAGGACTTTGAGAATTTTGTGCACCACAGGGATAGAATTCAAGCAGAACTGGCAGACATATGATAGTTTCTCAAGCAGGTCAGGGAAGCAGAGGCAGTGGGAAACAGCATAGGAACAGGGTCGTCGGCATCACAAATAGGAGAAGAACCTGAAGCAAGTGAACAATATATAGTCCCCACAATATCGCAACTGAGTGCAACATTCCACATTACACCCAGCATGTTGCGCATGGACGAAATCATGGGGTAGACACCCCTAAAGGACTTAGCTCAACTCCAATTGGTATTATTGCAGATACCATCCAAGCCTCTACATAAATTACAGGTTATTGTTACCCATGAGGTACAGTCTCATGCACGCACAGACACAGTCGAATTACAGCAGGCAAGGGATAAATGGGACACGCTGGAATTGATATATGAGTAGGCCAAGCTCAAGACCCAAGAGGATACGGAACGTGTGAATGGATTGGAACAAAATGTAGCCGAAACTTATGAGAAGATTCAAAAGACCGCGCAGAGGGTCGAACTCACCGCAACCAACAAGATTGATCAGATTACGCAGGCACTCGATCAATACCCGCAGAAGATCAAGAATCTTCGATAGCAACTCACACCTACCACTCCACCGAAGGTAAGGGAGCAAATGAAGTAGGAGGCAATAGAGCAGCTACAGGATATAGAGCTACAGATCAGCGTAGCAGCCGACTTGTTCGACAAAGCAGCACATCTCTGGATGAAGTTGGAAGAGGATCAATAGGTCCAGCAGTGGGACAAGGAAGAAAAAAGGATAAGCGCAACTATCCAGGACCTCAAGCAGAGACTAAAGACAATGACCATCACGGAGCGCATCAAAGGGGCCCAGGATATGAAGAAACTATAGGCAAAACTCACCACTGTGCAGACGCAGAAAACTAAGCGCCAAGCTCAAATGGAACCACTCCAGGAGTGAGTGGCAGAGGTCATTTCACTGGCAGAGGAAGCCAATACATATATGGCACAGACTCAGGCGGAGTGCACGGGGTTGATCAGTGATGAGATTGTGGCACAAACAATAGACACAATCAAGGAGAAGACCGTGCAGGCTCAAACGCAAGCAAAGGAGCTCAAGGAAAAGTTTTAGGCGATCATCAAGGAGATCGATGAGGCACACAAAGGATAGGTGGCTTGGGACAAGCCACATGTCAGTGTTGGGGGTGTTGGGTATGTGTTATATTATTTGCACGAGTAATTCCTCAGGAAATGTGTCACGTATTTAGGTGTTTTTTCGGCACATGGTTTCTTTGTCGATGGTTTTATATTTCCGGTTAAGGAATTAGGGTTGATGACTAATCTAGGTCATTGGGTTAGGGTTTTGGATGTCATTGGATCATGTATGTATATTGTATTGTAAACAATGTAACACAATGAAATATATAGAATATGTTGGTTTTCCTGGTTTGGGTTCCAGGGGAAAAATCTATGTGTAATGTTTGTATTCGCCATTGTATCTTTTATGTTCTTTTATTGAATATATGTTTGCAGTAAATATTGTAGAAGGTTTAAATCTACAGGGGGGTTGTTGGAAGTAGGCCAAAGCGGAAAGGAAGGTTATTTTGGGAAAGAAGGCATGCACGAGGAAAGCGACAACTAGAAGGAAGAGAAACACGAGTGCATGCATGGTAGACCTAACGACGTTAGGGTTAGGGTTTTTGCAATGTATTGTAATGGTTGGCGAGTCAGGAATGTATAAATATAGATACCTAGGTCTCATAGAGAGAGCTAGTGAAGAGAGAGCGGATAAGTAGAGTCGAGAAGAGTCTTGTTTTGATAACGAGTTGTAATATCTTGTTATGCAACCTAATTTTGTAAGTTGTTGAACTAGAGAGGAATAAGGAGGGTAGATCTTAAGGATTAGATCACAGGATGAGGAGCCTGGTGTGATCTAGTCTACCTCATCATAGATCTCAACCCGACTGAGTGTTGAAATAATGTAACTGCGAAGAGCATTCTTATTATTTTTTTATTGGATTAAATCCCCATTGTGGATTAATCATGTCATTATTATTATTTTTATTATTAGATTAATCC
>SNQJ01S0035638.1:55198-66291 GCA_010110895.2 Picea sitchensis | reverse complement strand
TTTCTTCCCCTAGAGGGTTTCCCAGGATAAATGTTGTGTCTCTTGTGGATGTGTATTTCTCAGTGATCTTGTTCTTATTATGTTCTTATCTTATGAAATGCAAAGAACTATAAAAATGGCATAAACATTAACACTGAGAAGAGTTGTAAAGCACGCGGTGCTATAATTTTGGAACGACTATAATAAAAGAGTGAAGAGCCGGATCTTTGTGGACGTAGCCTAAGGGGGGGTGAACCACGGTAAAATATGTATTAGCTAATTGAATGCATGTATTTCTTTACTGTCTTCAATAGTTGTTGCTTTACTGAATGAATGGGTTCATTATAATGCAAGCATAATCGTGAATGATAGTTTATTGTATTAATAAGTTAAGTAGAACCCTCATCACACAATTCCCATATCCCTACTCAATCCAGGGCTACAAACACATGAGTATTACAGCCACCCATTAAGACTATCTCGGGTGAGACTGTGCAGTGCACTCTGTGTGTTGTTTTACCTTCTGGTTTACCAAGAGGGTGGATAGTTTTAGAGGCTTTGTAGGAACCCCAGACTGACATGAACCCAGGGTCACTCAAGATAAAGATATAAACTCATAGAATAACATTAACCAACAATTCTCTATGTTTTCCCATCAGACTCTATGATCCGGGATCTTTTCATTGAGTAACATATAAAGAATTGCATTAAATGAGCATAAATTAAAGTGCACCATTAAAGAAGGAAAATCTCAAAATTGAAGAGACATGAGCATCAACTCTGAACACAAAAACTTGATAATGGGGTTCATCCCTGGTGGACTACGTCTTCGAGTCCTGCTCTCAAATGGGTAGGCTCTTTCATTAACTCAACAAAAGAATTTAGCAAAATACATTAGTATACCTCATTCTAAAATCAAGCTGCAAAAATAATGCTCAAATCAAAAAACAAATAGCACCACTAAATTCGTGGCGTAGAATTACCCAAAAATGACTGTCTCCACGCCTCAATCTGACTCTGGCACTCCCAGGCCCAAGAAGAAATTTGTCTTGGTTTTCGTCCCCTCTGCAACCTGCATTAATGATTGAACTACATCGAAATGTGAGCCCAAAAGGTCGTATCGTACGCGCACCTTCCTCCGCCGGATGGGCAGAATCAACATTTAAATAATTTTCGCAATTTTGGTTACAAAGCAAGGTCATTGGCATGTTGGTTTGGGCAGAATTATTAAGGCGTATGGAGGTAGGAGGTCCCGGGGTCAAACCCGCAGGCCTCCCCCTTTTGGGTTTGTGTTGTTGCAATGTATATATATAATATAGTTTGTTCTGATATGTTTACTGGTGGCGCTAATCCATATCCCAATGATTATATCGTGGCCAATTTTGGCATGGTCTGCCAGATTTGGCGAACCCGCCAAACTTAATATATTTTTTTTTCGAAATCCGCTCACGGGCTGTCATTATGTTTTTCCCGCCTACCACGTGGCAGCCTTTGATTGGGACGCATGGCGGCCTACCATTGGGCCACGTTGTCCTCTGACAAGTCATCGTGCTAGCTCATCACGCCATATCATCATGCCACGTCAGCGTACGGATTGCCACGTGGCATGATCCTATTGGTCCACGAATCATCTCGAAAATGCCAAAACTGGGTGACACGTGGCAACCTTTGGTGCTGCCACATCACCATGTTGACGTCAGAATGACACATGTCACCTTCCTGCTCCTTCCACGTGTTTTTTACGGATGCTCACATCAGTGGTACGGATGATGACTCATCCCCTGTTTACTGGGCTAGGTTGACCAAACTTTGACCGTGAATATCTTTCAATCCGTAACTTCGTTTGATGAGCCATTTGCATTGTTAGAAATCTTGCGACGCGCTCTTCATGATCATGTAATTTTCACAGAGTTTTGGGAACTTTGATTTTTTTCCCTTTCTCTGTCTGTTGAGGCCATTCTGAGCGTTTTGAGTTGCCTCTGCGAGTTCTAAGTTGTTCTTATCATTCTATGGATCCTTTTTGGATCACGTCTTCTCACCGAGAGATTTTTGGACCACCAAAAGCTATCATCAATCAACATGTAAGTGAGGGAAGAGTCCCCTCACTTTGTCCTTCTCTATCCACTTTGCCTTGCTTGGATGTGTGCCCTTTAAACCTACTCAAAGATAATCAACATCACCCCTGCGTGAAGTCCTCGTCTTCCTGTCGAGGATGGTATCTTCCTGTAACTCATCCAAGTACTCAGGTGCAAACTCATCAACTGAAGGTATTGAAACTTCCTCATCTTGATCCATGATAATGGGAGGCTCAAAACGTTTCAAGTTCTCAACGTTCACAACTAAGTAAATATGCATATAAGGTGGAAGATCTGGATGAAAAGCATTGGTACCACTTTTCTCCAAGATAGTGAAGGGTCCATAACAAATGGGCTTGAGTTTCTTGCCTTCACTGATCCAGGGGATCAATTTTTTATAAAAAACAGAGTGCTTGGAATTGCTTCACAACGGACACGTGCGTAGGCCTCGTCCTCACGAACCCAATGCAACTTGAACGGGCTCAAACGGACGTCGTATGAGAAAGATATTGTGTTCTGTTCATTTTGCCAAACAAGCAAAATTTTTCTGACTGTGCAGTTTGTACATTCCGTACAGTGCTAACGTGGCAGTTGACTGTACAAGTCATACGATCATACAATGACGTGGCAGATGCATTAGCATGCTGACTGGGTAGACATTGACAGACAGGTGGACAAATTAAGTTGGGACATGTGTCATAGTTGTTGGCAAGTTTGTATGGTGCCACGTGGCCCAATCGTGGGTTGCCACATGGCACCCCTCCAGTGTGCAAAATGGGTGAGTCTGCAAGGGTCGAACTCGTGACCTCTGGATGGCATGTCAAAGTCTTGGCATGGTCGGGCTACCAGCCCACTTGTGGGTGTTACTTAACACTAAAATATGTTTTAAATTATTTGTGTTGAAACCTTTGTTATACCAGTGGACTAAAGGGTTGGGGCCTAGCCCAAGCCCCCGACGCATACGCATACAACAATACCATATGCCCAGACCTTTACTCTTTGCACGCACGAATGGTTACAACGGTTGGATTTTGGACTTAGCCCCCAATCACTACACGGTTTCCATACAACTCTGACCAAAGGCGCAGGGTTTGAGCAGTTAAGCCACAAAGGTCGGTTTAAGTGCTGGGACGTGGCCATGTGCCCCCCATGTGACCTACACCTCCACCCAAAGGAGCGCTAAACTCATTAATTGTTCGACAGATTGCATCGATTTGCGGAGTGCGCGTGGGTGTTGGTTTTTTACCCAAGAACGCTGCAAGAGCCAAGTTGGTCATTCATAGGTGCATTTTAGCGAGCAGGTACAACAAGCTTGAAGGGGAAAACTTCCAGGAGGTGTAACTTCTTCATTTTTTGGCCAAACCGGGTGTCGAAAAAGCCCAGCTAGGGCTTTTTGGACGTTTTGAGGCCATTGGAGCCATCTATTTTGTATTTTGAGCACTATAAGAGCACTTTTTAAGCATAATGAAAATGATCCAAGGGAAGTTGGACCAGGAGATGTAGCCCAAGAGAGGGGTGAACTCCTTTATCATTTGTTGTGTTATGTGTTCATTTTTATGGTTTTTGCTTGTTTGATATGCTGGTCATGATTAAGTAAAAACTCATTAAACTTACATGTTAGTAACTTGATCCAATTACCCAAACACATACCTTTGTACACTTGCAATTTAAAAGAGACGAGTCTTCTTCATTTTAAATATCTATTGGAAACAAATTCATTCCATTTTCAGATCAGTTGGTATTAGAGCATAGGTTTTTGAAGGCTTGATTGTTTGCAAGTTTTTTGTTTTTCTGATGCTTACAAGGTTGAAGCTCACGAGAGGAGAAGGCCAACTTGTAGAGCTAAGTTCTCAACTATCAAGAAGGAGAACTATCAAATCACATCAAGATTCAAGGAGATATTCACCAAGTATGGCTCATGAGGAGAGTCATGGAACTCTTCCTTCAAAGGAGGAAAAGTTTAGAAAAACTTTCTATGATATGACTGAGATGGTCAAAGTTTTGTTTGAAGAAAGAAATGCAAGATTGCAAGGTGAAATCTCCAACCCTCCAAAGGGAAATAGAGGGAGTGGTGATTCTCCACCTCCTCTACCTCCATCTTCCACCTCTTCCACCATTTCACAACCACCTCCAAATTCTCCAAAAGAACATGGTAAAACTCCTTTACAAACTCCTTTGCTTAAGCTTGATATTAAGTTTGAATTCCCTATGTACAATTGGAGAGGTAAATGCTAAGAAATTGGATAACTCGATTCATCAAATTGAAGTGTATTGTAGGATACAAAGAATCACATATGATGAAACTAAGATTCATCTTTCTTCTTTAAGATTGGACAGTGCAACACTTATTTGGTGGGAAGCCAAAACTCAAGAGGACATGAAGAAACATGGTAAAGTTTTATCCTCTTGGAATGATTTTATTGTTGCAATTAAAAGGCAATTTTATCCATTAGCATANCTTTCTTCTTTAAGATTGGACAGTGCAACACTTATTTGGTGGGAAGCCAAAACTCAAGAGGACATGAAGAAACATGGTAAAGTTTTATCCTCTTGGAATGATTTTATTGTTGCAATTAAAAGGCAATTTTATCCATTAGCATACATGCAGAAAGCTATTATGGATTGGAAAAACATTAGGCAAGCTAAAGGACAAGATGTGCAAAGTTTCACTCGAGAATTTAGGAGAAGAGATTTGGTTTTGGGTAGAGATTTGTCTTCTCAAGAAACTTTACTCAAATACATTGGAGGTTTGCATAACTACTTGAGGCATGCAATAGTTATGTTTAACCCTTCAAATATAGATGAAGTTTGTGTATAGGCAACTCATTTAGAGGCAAGATGAAGGAATGAACCTCAAGAGGGGAACAATAAATATTTTCATAATGGAGACAGGGGAAAGAGGAAGTTTGAAGGAAATGAAAAGAAAAATGCTTCAGTAAAGAAAGAGAGAGAGAAATTCTCATGTAAACATTGTTCAAAGGATGGTCATGATGAAGACCGTTGTTGGAAACTTCATTCTGAAAAGAGACCCAAAAAGTTCAACAACAAAGAGAAACCAAACATTGTTGCAACTGTACAACAAGATTTAGGATCTGATTTGGAAGATGAAAAAAAAATCACAGCCATGGGTATTCAAGGTAAGAATACTATTGCTAGCACTAGTTCTTCAAATTCGGCCATCAATGAAACTCAACATGAAAAAAAAATAATAGAGCTTTTTCACATAAGGGTAATTTCAAAACATACCAAGATAGATACTCTTTTTGATACGGGATCACAAGCAAAACTCATTTTTGAAGACATTGTCAAGAAACTAGATTTGGAAACTACTCCTCATCCTAAACCATACCCTTTAGGTTGGATATGTGACAATGCCAAATTGCATGTGACAAGAAGGTGTAAACTTAGATTTGCCATCACTGCAGACTATATAGATGAGATAGAGCTTGATGTTATTCCATTGGATATTTGTGGTATTGTGTTGGGAATCCCATACTTATATGATAGAAGAGCCATCTTTCATCGTCATGAGAACAAGTATCATTTGTTTAAAAATGGAGTTGAGTACATTGTTAGAGCACGTACAAAGAAGATGAATTTGTCACTTACAAATGTTGGACAAATGAAGAGATTAGTTAATGCTAGTAAGAACCTTGTACTTTTGATGACTAAACCCAAAGACAATGATGAAGAAGAAGTTCTCAAAGGATGTGATGCAAAGTTACAATCTGATTTGTATGAGGTTGTTAATGAAAATGTTGAGATGTTTCAAGAACCAAGGGGATTGCCTCCTAAAAGGGGTATCCAACATGAGATTCTATTGCAACAAGAAGGTCCTCTTACAAACATTGACATGTGCGGGATGTCAGACATGGAGAATGTTGAAATCAGAAAACAAGCCCAAGAGTTGCTTGACAAAGGGGTCATCAAATAAAGCACTTTGCCATGCAGGTCACCAATTGGTTTGGTAACAGAGAAAGATTCTATATGGCGTATGTGGGTAGATTTCAGAGCCTTGAACAAGACTACGAATATGATTGCTAAAGGAGATATATGGAAGAAAGCTTTGAAAGCAAAACAAGCTCCATTGCATGCCTTGACAAGCTATGTTTTCCACTTGGTGATAAGGTATAAGAAAGACATATATGACAAAGTTGCTAATATGCTTACTAGGCCTATTGTTAGTGCTTTAGTTATTTGAAAGCATAATCCTATCATGCATAAGAGCTATTTGGAACAATATGCTTTAGGTGTTGATCGCAAAAATGTTTATGCAACTTTGTGTTGTACTAACCAAGTTGAGGAATTGGATTCCTGTGTGCATGGTAAACTTTTGTATCTTGGAAAGCTATATTTTTCACAGGGTGAAAGAGTCAACATGACAAGGGAAGCACATTCTTCTCTTGTTGCTAAACATTTTTGTGTAGGCAAGAAGTTCATTGAACAAGTTCAGTTTGTGCATCAAACCGTTCAAGAGCAGTTGAAGAAGAGTCAAGCCAAATACAAGACATGACATGACAAGTTTTGTGTTGGTCTTAAAAGCACAAATTCAAGCAAGGACAAGTGGATTGAGGTTGGAAAGGTCAGGGAATTGTACCCTCATCTTCAAATTGACTAAAAGTAGTCTTTTGGAGGTCGAAAAGCTTCCCAATGGGGAGGTGTGATCTAGGGGATCAAATTTTGCTCAAAAATCAAAGTGCTCATAATCGCTTCAAAACGGACACGTGCATAGGCCTCGTCCTCACGAACCCAAGCATCTTGAACGGGCTCAAATGAATGTCGTATGAGCAAGATATTATGTTCTGTTCATTTTTCCAAGCAAGCAAAATGTTGTTGACCGTGCAATCTGTACAGTCCGTACAGTGCTAACGTGGTAGCTCATCGTATAGGTCATACAGTGACGTGGAAGATGTGTTGGCATGTTGACTAGGCAGATGTTGGCAGATAGGTGGATGAATTAAGTTGTGACACATGTCATAGTTATTGGCAAGTTGTATGGTGCCACGTGGCCTAGTCATGGCTTGCCACGTGGAACCCCTCCAGTGTGCAAAATGGGTGAGTTCGTGAAGGTCGAACACGTGACCTCTGGATGGCATGTCAAAGTCTTGGCAGGGTCGGGCTACCAGCCCGCCTGTGGGTGTTACTTAACACTACAATATGTTTTAAATTATTTGTGTTGAAACCTTTGTTATATTGGGGGACTAAAGGGTTGGGTCCTATCCCCAGCCCCCGATGCATACGCATACAACCATACCATATGCTCGGACCTTTACTCTTCATGCGCGCAGATGGTTACAACGATTGGCTTTTGGACTTAGCCCCCCCCCAGTCACTACACGGTTTCCATACGACTCTGACCAAAGGCATGGAGTTTGAGCAATTAAGCCACGAAGGTCATTTTAAGCACTGGGACGTGGCCACATGCCCCCCATGCGACCTACACCTCCGCCCAAAGGGGCGCTAAACTCACTAATTGTTCAATAGATTGCCTCGATTTGCGAAGTGCGCGTGGGTGCTAGGTTTTTGACCCAGGAACGTTGTGGGAGCCAAGTTGGTCATTCACAGGTGCGTTTTGGCAAGCAGGGACAACAAGCTTGAAGGGGAAAACTTCCAGGAGGTGTAACTTCTTCATTTTTTGGCCAAACCAGGTGTCGACAAAGCCCAGCTAGGGGTTTTTGGACATTCTGAAGCCATTAGAGCCATCTATTTTGTATTCTGAGCACTTTTTAAGCATAATGAAAATGATCCAAGGGAAGCTGAACCAGGAGATGTAGCCCAAGGGAGGGGTGAACTCCTTTATCATTTGTTGTGTTATGTGTTCATTTTTTATGGTTTTTATCTATCTAATATGTTGCTCATGATTAAGTAAAAACTCATTAAACTTATGTGTTAGTAACTTGATCCAATTAACCAAACACATATGTTGGTACACTTGCAATTTAAAAGAGACAAGTCTTCTTCATTTTAAAGATCTATTGGAAACAAATTCATTCCATTTTCAAATCATTCACCCTTCAATCTCTCCTTGCTGATGTGAAGCCATGCCTGGTATCTAACCTGGAACTGATGATCATCCATGTGCTTGTCATGTCGAGATTTATACTGTGCTTGACTTTTCTCCAACTGTTCCCTGACTACATGGTGTATCTGTTGGATCCTCTGGTTAAACTTGTGGGCTCTGTCCTCTGTCTGTTCTTCATTCACATCAGTATCTCTCCAATACATCAAGTACAAAGGAACCTTGGGTAGGTACCCAAAACATGTCTCAAAAGGTGAACTCTGAGTGGATGAATGTAAATCTCGGTTGTAAGCATGTTGTACATAGGATATCTGTTCATCCCATGACTTGGGATGCTTGTTGTAGTAGCCTCGAAGCAAAAGTACCATTGTTCGGTTTACCACCTCTGTATATCCGTCGATCTGTAGATGGAAAGTAGTGCTCCTCTTCAATTTGGTGTCCGTCATCCTCCACAAGCTAGTCCAAAAGTCCCCAAGGAATCGAGTATCTCAATCTGAGACAATGGATGTGGGTAACCCAAAGTGAACCCAAACATATTGAAAGAAGAGATTAGCAGTCTGCTCAGCAGTGATCTTCTTTTTACATGGCATCAAGATACACATCTTGCTGAACCTATCCACTACAACATACAAATATTCATAACCCCCTTTGGTCATTGGTAAACCCCCTACAAAATCCATGGAGAAACTTTCCCATGGATGGGATGGAACATGAAGTGGTGAGTATAGCCCCAGTTTTCTATTAGTGGGCTTACAAGTAGAACACAACACACACCCCTTTACATATTTAGTTACAATTGCTTTCATTTGAGGCCAGTAACAAAACCTTTGCAAATGAGTCATAGTTTTTCTTACCCCAAAATGCACAGACACGAGAAGTGTGAGCTTCTCGGATTACATGGACTCGTTCACTTGTAGGAATATTAGCTTTCCAAGATGGTAGAGTAGTTTTCCCTGCAAACAATAGTTCTCTACCTGTGCAGCATGGGTTAGCTTCTCATATACTTCTTTAAAATCTTCATCCATGTCATATTGTTCTACATAGTTATCATGAGACAAAGACATATTCTTCAAAATAATAGAAGCAACAATAGGAGTTCTAGAAAGCATGTAGGATACCTTGTAACTTGTACCCTTTTTGTACTTGATTACCAAATGAAATTGTTTAGAAAACCCATCCATCTGTAGTGTCGAGATTGTTGAAATTTGGTCTATGCTTCGAGATACTGTAAGGGTTGTTGATCTGTATGTATGATTGTTTCCTTCACTAACAAGTAGTGCTTCCATTTCTTTATGGTTTGGACTAATGCATACAGCTCCTTATCATATGTAGGATAGTTAAGAACAACTTGGTTAAAAGTTTTAGAATGGTAACATATAGGCTTACGATATTGCATCAATACTGCACCCATGGCGTATCTGTTGGCATCTGTCTCGATCTCAAAAGGTTGTTGAAGATTCGGCAGTGCTAATACTAGTGTGGTACTGATATTCTCCTTCAAAGTGTCGAAAGATTTTTATTGCTTTCCTTCCCACTGAAAATTGTTCTTCACATTGGTTAAGGCATGCAAAGGAGCTGCTATAAAGGAGAAGTTGGAAATGAACCTCCTCCAATACTGGACTACACCTAAGAAGCTTCAAACTTTGGTTACACTTTTTGGCTCAGGTCAATTTACAATTATATTAATATTGGAAGGATCAATTTTTAATTGTCCTCCTCCTACAATATGACCTAAGCACACAAGTGCAATCTTGCCAAATTCACATTTAGATAATTTTACATACAACTTTTCCCTTTGCAAAGTATCCAATACTTGCTTTACATGCCTCACATGTTCATCCCATGTCCCACTAAAAATAAGAATGTCGTCTAAATAAACAATCACAAAGTCATCTAAGAAGGTCCTAAATACATCATTCATCACACGCATGAAAGTTGTTGGAGCATTACAAAGCCTAAACGGCATAACTAACCACTCAAATAATCCATGTTTGGTTTTAAAGGCAGTTTTCCATGCATCCTATTATGTGACCTTGATTTGATGATATCCACTATGCAAATCCAACTTAGTGAAATAAACAACATTCTTCAACTGATCAAGTAAATTATCTATACAAGGAAAAGGGTATCGATTTTTCACCGTGATTTTATTTAAGGCACGGTAATCGACATACATTCGCGATGTGCCATCTTTATTTGGCACCAACATGATTGGAGAACCACAAGGAGATGAACTGGGCCTGATGACCCCTTGATCCAATAAGCCTTGTACCTTCTTCTTGATATCTATCATCTCCATAACTAACATCTTGTACATGCCCACATTAGGAAGAGGAGAATCTTGTTGAAGATGTATCTCATGTTGAATTTCCCTCTTAGGAGGTAATCCATCTGGTTCTTGAAAAATATCATCATACTTAGAAATAATATCAATTAATTCATTTTTATTAGATGGATCAGATCCTTGGAAAGCATGGGATGTTTCGACATCTTTCTCTTTTACGACCATGAGTACATATCTCTTATTAGTGTTTATGAGTCTCTTCATTTGCCCTGCACTAACAAGCGTTGTATTTACCCTCATGTTGTGAGCTCTAACAATATATTCCACTCCCCCTTTAGTAAGGTGGTACTTGTTCTCATGACGAAAGAATATTGCTTTTCTATCATAAAGATAAGGACTTCCCAACACTATGCCACATATATCAAGTGGTACAACATCCAAATCCACTTCATCAATCAACTTTGAAGCAATAGAAAATCTTACCCTACATTGTTTGGTGACATTAAGTTTTCCTTATCACATACCCAACCAAGAGGATAAGGCTTCGGATGTGGTTTCGTTTCAAGACCCATATTCTTGACAAGTGCTTTAGATATTAAGTTTACTTGGGAACCTGGATCAAATAATGTATCTATCTTAGTGTGTTTAGATACAACTCTTATGTGAAATAATCCATTCCTCTTTCGTTCATCATCGTGAGATTCATTATTCGAACATGAACTAGCATGAAGGGAAT
>SNQJ01S0035638.1:40612-51552 GCA_010110895.2 Picea sitchensis | reverse complement strand
CATAGACTGAAAATAGTCTTTTGGAGGTCCAAAAGCTTCCCAATGGGGAGGTGTGATCAGGGGATCAAATTTTGCTTAAAAATTCAAAGTGCTCGGAATCACTTCAAACCAGACGAGAGCGTAGACCTCGTCGTTGCGAACCCAACGCAACTCGTTTCGTCTCAAACGGACGTCGGGAGCGAGAGATATTGCAATCTGTTCATAAAATCAAACAGGCAAAAAAAAGGGACGCTGACTGTACAGTCCGTATAGGCTGACGTGGCAGGGTCGTACGACCGTACGATGACATGGCATATGATGATGTGGCAGATTCTGATTGGTAGACGTGGTTGAATCAGAATGCGACACGTGGCGTTTTGTTGGTCAATGGTAAGGTGCCACGTGGCCCAATCATGGGCTGCCACGTGGCACCCCTTTAATGGCTTTTTGGTTGTTATGTAAAATTATATTGGAGTCTGTGGGGTTCAACCCCCGGACATCCCCTCCACACAGCGCCTTCGCAAAGACCATCCGACCAACGTACCACCGGTTGTGACTTAATATATATATGCGTTCAATTGTATTTCAATTCAAAGTATGTGACCGTTGGCGGGGGGTCGGGTCGGGGCTTAGCCCCGGCCCGCGGTCATTTGTTTTTGCATATGCCCATGCCATATACCATATTACCCAACGGTTGGCACGCGGGGTTTCAAACACATAGCCCGTGGTTTTGTTAACTCATATGACCATGAATGGAGCGCGGGGGAAGTTCAACGGTTTTGTAACGGTTAGCCATTTTGCCAAAGCGAGAGGTCGTATGGACCCCCATGTACCCAGGTGCTAAGCGGTTAGGGGCTGGCACGCCCATAACCGTCCTACAGTTTGCACCATTGGCGCAGTTGCACCCGGTGCTAGGTTTTTACGCTATATATTGTGTGTGTGCTAGGTTCAACGTACAAGGGTGCATTTTGTAGATGCAGAGACAACAAGCTTGAAGGGGGGGACTTCCAGGAGGCCTAACTTCTTCATTTTTCGACCGATTGAGGTGCCGAAACAGCCCAGCTGGGGGTTTTTGGATGCTATGAAGCCATTGGAGCAGTCAGTTGGTCAGTTTGAGCATTGTAAGGCATGTTTTTTAGCACTTTGAGCAATTAATAATAATGATCCATTGGAAGCTGGACCAAGAGATGTAGCCCAAGAGAGGGGTGAACTCCTTTATCAATTGTTGTGTTTATGTGCTTATGTTCATTGATTATGCTGCTATCTATGTGTATTTTTCATGAGTAATCCCTCAATTTATGTGTTGCAAAGTTGATCCATTTGCTTTTAACACATAACAGTTACTTGTAATAATTTCAAGATTTTCAAGTCTTCTTCATTTTTAGATCACCAACAGTGTTCTTCATCGTGACCAATTTTCTTGCAATGAGTGCAAGATGGCTTTCCTCCTTCTCTCGTCACTGTGGCAGTCTTCTTGTCCTTCCTTTTAAACGTCTTAAGAGGTTTATGTGGGAGATTGGAAGGTTTCTTCGTGGGATCTTCTTGAACATGCTTCCCCCTGTTCTGAAGGTGAGTGGCTTGCACACAAACTTCGTCAATACCAGTGGGGTTAAACAAGAGCAAAGTATGACAAATATAATTGTGAAGTGCGCTAATATACTTCATTAAAGTTCATAAGAATCCAAAGGAATGTTCAATGCAAGAGCTTTCTTCCTAAATTCTTTTGTGAAACTTTGTACAGTTTGACCTTTACTTTGCCTTAAAGTTTGTCATTCCATCATTACTTTATGTAAATACCCTAATGGATAAAATTTCTTCCTCATCTTTGATTTGAATTTTGACCATGAGGAAATAAGATTACCACACTTACTTCTGACTTGAAGCTTGCTCTCCCACCATACAAGAGCGGTGCCTTCCAACCGAAGAGACCAGTTGCACTTTAACTTCTTCTTCATCAATATGTTGAACACGACAATATACTTCAACCTATTGGATCCAATTATCTAGCTTTTCAGGATTAGCATCTCCATTAAACATAGGTAGAGAAAATTTTACGTCAAGCTTTAATAACGGTTTCTTAAAAGATGCTTTATGGATAGAATGATGAGAATGATCAGAATGCTCAGAGGAAGAAGAACTAGAACTTGAAGGTGAAGACAGAGGATCAGGAGGATCTTCTCCAGCCCCTTAGTTTACCAAAGTATCATCATCTGCATGTGCTTCCTTTTTCTTCCCTTTCTTTTTCATCCTCTTCTTGTAATCTCCATACATTCGTTCAACCATTTCTGACATGCGATAAAAGACCATAGAAAAGTTTTTCTCTTGTTCATCACGCTTGTCCTCTTCTGCCATTTTTCTTCCTTCGGGATGCACGACCAACTTTGGGATTGAAAATCTTAAGAGTTCCTTCACCCTGCTTATGCTTGGCCATAGTAAGCATTCACACTCAACAATTCAATTCAAAGACGATTGCTCTGATACCAACATGATCCAGGATCTTTTCATCGAGTGACTTATAAAGAATTTCATTAAATGAGCATAAATTAAAGTGCACCATTAAAGAAGGAAAAGCTTAAAATTGAAGAGACATAAGCATCAAATCTGAACACAAAAAATTGATAACAGGGTTTGTCCCTGGTGGACTATGTCTCTGGGTCCTGCTCTCAAATGGGTAGGCTCTTTTATCAACTTAGCAAAAGAATTTGGCAAAATACATCAGTATACCTCATTCTGAAATCAAGCTGCATAAATAATGCTCAAATCAGAAAACAGACAACACCACTAAATTTGCGGCGTCGAATTACCCAAAAATGATTGTCTCCATGCCTCGATCCGACTCTGTCACTCCTAGGCGCAAGAAGAAATTTGTCTCGATTTTTGTGCCCCATACAACCTACATTAATGACTGAACTACATCAAAATGTATGCCCAAAAGGTCATACCGTACGCGCACCTTCCTCCACTGGTTGGGCGGACTCAAAATTTAAATAATTTTCGCAGCGTTGGTTACAAAGCAAGGCCGTTGGCCTGTTGGTTTGGGCAGAATTATTAAGGTGTATAGAGGGGAGGAGGTCCTGGGGTCAAACCCGCGGGCCTCCCCCTTTTGGGTTTGTGTTGTTGCAATGTATATATAAAATATAGTTTTTTCCGCTATGTTTAGAGATTGGGCTAATCCATATCCCAACGTTTATATCGTGGCCAAGTTTGGCGTGGTCCGCTAGATTTGGTGGACCTGCCAAACTTAATATTTTTTTTTTCGAAATCCGCTCACGAGCTGTCATTGTGTTTTTCCCACCTACCACATGGTAGCCTTTGATTGGGCCACGTGGTGGCCTCCCACTAGGCCACGCTATCCTCTTAAAATCCATCATGCCACGTGACTGTACGAACTGCCACATGGCATGATCCTATTGGTCCATGGATCGGCTCAAAAACGCCAAAACTTGGTGACACGTGGCAGCCTCTGGTGTTGCCACATCACCATGCTGATGCCAGCATGACACGTGTCACCTTCCTTCTCCTACCACATGTGTTGTACGGATGCTGACGTCATCTGTACGGATGATGACTCGTCCCTTGCTGACTGGCATAGGTTGACCAAACTTTGACCGTAAATATCTTTCAATCTGTAACTCTGTTTGATGAGCCGTTTGCGTCATTAGAAATCTTGCAATGTGCTCTTCGCGATCATGTCATTTTCGTTGAGTTTTGGGAACTTTGAATTTTTTCCCTTTCTCTATCTGTTGAAGTCATTCTGAGTGTTTAGAGTTGTTCTTAGCCTTCTCTAGATCCTTTTTGGATCACTCTTGGTGATATGTTGTACTAAGATTCAGCTTTGTCCCAAATCCTTTGAACAAACCTTGCCAGAATTTGGATGTAAACTTGGAATCTTAATATGAAACTATTGCCTTAGGTACTCCATGTAGCATGGCAACTTCCTTCATTTAAATCTCTACAATGTTTTTTGCCTTGTGTGTTGTCTTCACAAGAATAAAATGTGTTGCCTAAGTCAATTTGTCCACCACCACCATGATGGAATTATGTTGCTTCATTGTTCTGGGCAACTTTGTAATAAAATCTACTATGACCGCTTCCCACTTCCATTCTAGAATGGACAATGGCTGTAACAGATGCCTATTCTTTGTCTTTACCTTTTGGCACTCTAGACACTGGGATATATAGTTAGTCACTTCTTTCTTCATTTCCAGCCAAAAGTATTGGATCCTTAAAGTTGTAATGGATTTATGATATCCTTGGTGCCCAACATATGGCACATAATGCATTTCTCTCTGTACTATATTTTTAATCTCCATTGAATTTGGCACATACACCTTGCTTCTGTACAAGAAGATTCCATCCTCTTTCAATTCATAATTTTTAAATTTTTGTTGTAAATTGCTTTGTTACAAGTTTTCTTTTATTTGTAAATAATGTTGATCTGAATTTGATGCTTCAAGAATTTTGACTTTTAAATTTGTCTTGTACATGCTGATGGTTGAAATATGCATTTCATGAGCTCTTATGTTGAGTGCATCAACCACTTGATTTTCTTTGCCTTTGATATGTTTAATTTCGAAGTCGTACTCACTAAGAAAGTCCAACCATCTAGTTTGCCTAGAATTTAACGTTGGTTGTCCAAACAAGTGTTTCAGACCACAGTGGTCTGTCCTTAGCTCAAATATCCTCACCATGAGGTAATGTCTCCACATTTTTAATGCATGTACAATGGCTGATAACTCTAGGTTATGTGTAGCATAATTTTTCTCATGCTCTTTTAGTTTTCCACATTCATAACATACCACAAGATCCTTTTGACTGAGTACTCCACTGATCCCTTCCTTGCACGCATCCATGAACACTACAAAGTCTTCATCTAAATCTGCAATCTTTAATATGGGAGCACTTGTCAAAATATTTTTCAACTGTTGAAAACTTTCTTCACATTTTGGAGTCCATTTGAATTCCACTCCCTTCTTTTGCAAAGAAATGATTAGGCTTGCAATATTTGAAAACCCTTTTATGAATCTTCGGTAATAACTAGCAAGACCCATAAATGATCTTACCTCCATCACATTTCTTGGCGTTGGCCATCCTCTAATGGCCTCTATCTTCTTGGGATCAACTGTTATCCCATCTGCTGAAATAATATGCCCCAAGTAGTGAATCTTCTTTTGATAAAAGATGCACTTAATTAACTTGGCATAGAATTTATGCTCCCTTAAAACCTTTAGCACCATTCTTAAATATTTATCATGATCCTCCTTGGATTTAGAGGAGATGAAAATATCATCTAAGAAAAAAATCACAAACTTGTCCAAGTACTCCCTAAACACTCCATTCATTAGACACATACAAACATTTGATGCATTTTATAGTCCAAAAGGCACTACCATGAATTCATAATTCCCATACCTTGTTATGAATGTTGTCTTGTTGATATCTTCTTCCCTTATCCTCACTTGATGATAATTTGATCTCAAGTCAATCTTGGAAAATATTCTTGCATCCTTCAACTAATTAAATAAATCATCAATCATTGGCAAATGATATTTGCTCTTTATAATGACCTTATTTAGCTATTTGAAATCAATACACAACCTCAAGATTTTGTCTTTATTCTTCACAAAAATAACTTGGGATCCCTAAGGTGACACACATGTGCATATATACCCCTTCTTCAAAAGTTCTTCTCGATGCATCTACAATTCTTTCAATTCTAGTGTGCCCATTTTGTAAGGTGTCTTGGACACTCGGGCAACTCCTATCACCAAATCAATAGCGAAATCAATGTCTCTCTTCGGTGGAAATCTTGGGATTTTCCCAAAAACATCTTCAAAATATTTTAAGACTGGATGGTATTCAATATTTGCCACTTTATCTCTAGTTTCCTCTTCCATATGGGATGTGGAAACTTGACATGCTTTCCTGAAACTCTTTTTTAGTTGCATGGTTGAAATTTCACTAACAACTACAAATTTGGGAATGCCTTGAATATTGCCTTGTTTTCCTTTCTCATCAAGACAAGTTATTGTCTTGTTGTAACAATCTAAGACAACATGGTGTGTTTACAACCAATCCATGCCAATTAGATAGTCATATGAACCCAAAGATATGATGTTCACATCTACCATTGTGTTGAGTCCATTCATGTCTATTGGACAATCTTTAACCAAGTCATTGATCTTTCTCTTAGCCTTTGTGACTAACTAAACTAACCAAGATTTCTTATACTTAATCCTTTCCAAGTGAAATCTTTTATAATGTTAGAGTTTATGTAACTATGGCTAGTTCCAAAATCAATTAAAATTGCTATGGGATGGTTATCAACATTACCTTCCACTTCAATCATGGGGGATTGATATTCTTCTTACTTGTTGTCCAAGACTGCATAAATAATTGGCATGCTTCCTCCCATGTCTTCCATTGTTTCAACTTCCTGAATGTCGTGGACAGTCCTCATTCTTTCACCTTTGTGAGGGAACTCCCTATATAAATGGTTCCCCTCACATCCCCAACATTGTATAGGATATTGCCTTGGTCTTTTTCAAAAATAATATGTTGTCGTGTGCACATTCTGGGCTTATTGTCCTTGTTGATTTGCTTGGGAGTTGTTCTTGAAAAAGGGTGGCTTAAAACCTTTTCGCCTTTTCCCTTTCTTTCCTTTCATCTTGTGATTCCAAGTCGTTTGGAAGACTGGCCTCCCTCTGCTCTACTCATAAAGATGTTTTTCTCTTCTTATGGTATCCTCAAAGGTCTTGGGGTTATCATATTATATCTTGTCACTATAGAAGGAGGGTAACCCACTAACAAACCTTTGTATTTTGACTTTCTCATCTTTTATGAACTCTACATACTTCGGCAACTTAAATAACCTCTTCTTATAATCATCCATTATCATGCTTTCCAGCTTGAGTTCAAAGAATTATTTCATCTTCTTTGCATAGTAATGCTCAGACAAATATTTTGCTTGGAAATATCCTTTAAATCTCCTCCACGAGACCCTCTTCTCTTCAAGATGTTGGGCTTGCTTAATCTGATCCCACCACATGGTTGCCTTTGTTTGTAAGTGGTAGGTTGAAATTATTGTTTCTACCCTTGAAGGGTAATCATTTACTTGGAATTAATTTTTTATTTCCAACATTCAAGCCTCAGTTTCCTATCCCTTCCTATGCTTACCATTGAAAGTTGGTGGATTGATCCTCCTAAGTTCACCTTGCAAGATGTCTCCCTCAAGCCTTCTCCTATGTCTCCTGACAGGAGACACGCTTGGGTTTCTCCCCTGCCCTCAACTAGCATGAGCTCTCCTAGTGGATTGCTTTGGGGAATGATGGAACCTGCTCTGACTTCTTTATTGCCTGTCATTCCCATGCTCATCCCTTCTACTATGGGATTGTTATGATGTCACTTTTCTAACCCTAGCTTCTTACGGTTTGTCAGAGTCTTTATTGGCTTGCTTCTGCAACATGTTCAAGCTTTAAAGTATCTCTTCCTGAGCCTTCACAATCTTTTAATTATCAGCCCTATAACTTTTCACTTCTCTTTGCAGGTTCCTCATAAATACAGGATCCTGCATGTCTCTTCTTCCATTGGGTTGTGTCTCAACATTTCCCATGTTGACATGCAGACCTCTAAACTCCTCCTCATGACTGTAGGACCCATGGGCATCTTCCATGGCTATAATTCTCATACATGAACCAAACAAATTTTCTCAACCTCTAAATTCTACAAAAAATGTGCATGCAGACAACTTTTTGTAAGACAAAAATAAATACATACATAATTTTGGAAAAGAAGCATACATTTTTATGCCCTTTAATGCCACCAGTCATCTTCTTTTGAGTTGACTGCAAAATTTGCTACTTAAATTAATTTTTTTGTGTTAATAGATGGATTCTCCTCCTCAATACCTTTCCATCGACTATTCATTTTCCCAATTCTGATTTCCAAATGGAAAGTTATGGTCTTCAAAAGTTTTGACTATTTTCCCTTTTCAATCATGCATGTTACAGGTGTCCTCTTTCTCTCCCAACACATTTTTAGGTACCCAAAATTCAATTATGGATCCATGGATGACTTCTAGGGTCCACGGGATTTCCAAAGATTACTCTTATACCCCAAGCCGACTCCTAATCTAAGCGTTATGCCCTCTGGAATAAATCTAGTATTGAATTTCACCCTTAACTGTTTAGGTTGTAACCTCTTCAACAAGATCTATTTTGCACTTACAATAGCTCGTTGGAAAGCTCTCATCAAGCTCTTTTATTTGAGCAATATAGATAAAGTGTACCTTAGTACATTGGTACACTTTGTTGATGTGGAATTCCACTGCCTAAAAATGTCATTCAAGCCCTCAAAAATGCCCTACAATTTTACGACCTGCAAAACAATAATTTTTTTTGATAATTTGATTGTTTATTGTTGATATGGCAAGGATTTTATTCTTGGTAACTGAGCCACCATTCACCAAGAAATGATTCCCTTCTTCTCGCTTCTATAAGCTTCCATTCTGGTTAGGTTGGCGGCTTCAGTCAACGGGCACAGGGGAGATACCTCCCTTTCTCCTCATTGAACTTCAACTCCAGGTCGGGCCATCGCACTACTAGGTACCAACCAACAGGAAAGGTTTTCCCCCTCCCTTTGCAGAACTTCTATAAGCATCTAGTCCGGTCCACCTGCCACTCTGAACACACCTCCAATAAACAACCTTTGATCTTATGATGGTCTGATCCGAGCCACCAGGCCATCCCACACAAACTCCTATCCGGCCTCAACCAATCAACTCCGGGCCACTATTCAAAACACCCCAACTCTCTGCATTCCAAAATGGCTTATAGTCTGGTCCACCAGCCATCGATCACCTTAGCCAAAAGTTTACATTACGAGCGAGCTCCGCAAGGTTAAGTCATCCTATGTGCTTCACGCACAATTAACAAAGGGTTGTCTTTTGCTTATAAACCGTTCACTCAAACTCTTCCCCATGCATGTCATATAAAGTAATAGTGTCAATCGGAGATAAACGATGGAAAACCATGCGTGGGATAGATCGACGACTCATGTGCATTGTCACTCCAAGAGACATAAATGTTGATTTTGTGATCCAATTCGACCAAACAATGGCTCACTAGAAATCCAGAGCCATGAGGAATCACTTGAACATGGTTTCCATGGCGGCCATGACATCGTTAAACCATAAAAATTCTCCACTCCAACGATGTCCCATAGAAAAATAATTTTTTTACCCAAAAAAAAATCTGATCCAAACAACTTCTATGGTCATGTAGCAGGCTCTTGAAAACCAATGGTGCAACATTCTGCTCTAATACCATAATGTAATGTCCCCCAGCTTAATTGAGGGATATTACTACACGAAAATACACATGAAAACAAAAATTTTCTGCCAACTCATTTATTATAGCTTACCAGCTACGATTATACACATATTTAACCATATTTGGATACCCATAATGAAATGCATCTACGACATTCTAAATAATTGTGAATACAGCTAATAAACTCATTCATAAAAGTAATAAACCATTCACATGCACATAGTTAAGCACACCAATTAAATTCATGAAATAACTCAGAGAAAAGATGTAGAAAGTCTTACTGTAATCTGGGCTGATCAGAATTGGAGATTCAATGATCGCTTGCTTGATATCCTGAAAAGAGTTTCTCGCACTCTCTGTCCATTTTACTTCAGCCCCCTTTTTCAGCATGCAAGTTATATGTTTGACTAATTCAGCAAAGTTGGGCACAAAGCTCCTGACGAAATTAATCTTACCGAGCAATGACTGAATTGCCTTCTTTGACCTTGGTAAGGACAGCTTTTGAATGGCCTCCACTCGTGCTGGATCAATCATGACACCTTCGGCTGAAACAATGTGACCCAAGAGCTTACCCTTTCTGAGAGCAAACTGGGATTTCTTGGGATTCAGTGAAATCCCAAACTGCCTGCACTTTAAGAATACTCTTTTCAGATGTTTCAGATGCTCCTCATGGCTGTTGGAATACACGGTAATATCATCAAGGTATATGAGGACAAATTTGTCCTTCTCTCCCACAAATGTTATATCCATGGCCCTTTGGAATGTAGCCCCGACGTTCATTAATCCAAAGGGCATCTTGGAGTACATAAAGGTTCCCCAAGGAGTGGTGAACGCAGTCTTCTCCTGATCATACGGATGAACAACAACCTGATTGTAACCGGAAAAGCCGTCAAGAAAGGACATGACTTTGGCCCCTAAAATCCTCTGCAGCAAGTGTTCCATCTTAGGGAGAGGATAATTGTCCTTCTTAGAGCATTTGTTTAAGTTTCTGAAGTCTACACACAACCTGACTTCACCATTCTTCTTCCTCGAGATCACCAGATTGGCAATCCATTTTGAATATCTCAAAGGAACTATGATCTTGGCATCTAAGAGTTTTTTAATTTCTCTCTCAACTACTGGCAGCAAGAGAGGACTGATAGGCCTGAGTTTCTGCTTGAAAGGAATAGTGTCTTTTTCAAGAGGTATTTTATGCTGAATAATATCAGGATCATAGGTCTTTAGATCACTATATTTCCAAGCAAATACATCAGAGAATTCCTTCAAAACACTACAGTATTTTGACTTCTCATCAGCAGTCAATTCATAAGACAAATTAATAAACTTGGGCTGATTTTTACCTCCTATGTCATGCTCTTGAACAGCTAGGTCTTTCTCCTTTTTGCCTGGCTGGTAAGGGACGTCATTCTGATCAAACAACCTTTCCAGGGGTACCAAACCTCGGGGTATGTAATTGTTCGGTAACTGAATAATGTCATGTTGGCCCAACTTCTTCTTTAACTCTGGTTCTTGTGCTTCCTCCACATTAAGATTCTGCTGATCGATGTGTAGATCAGAAAACTCATCCACCACTTGAAGAAATCTGCTGAGTTCATCATCATCCTCAAAAACTTTCCAATATTTGACATTATC
>SNQJ01S0035637.1:69843-91830 GCA_010110895.2 Picea sitchensis | reverse complement strand
ATTATGCTGGATATTTCACTGTTATTCTGTTATTTCTAGCATTTCGTTTCTGTTCTGCATATTTTATATATCTGGTATCTTGCACTTGTTGAAACTATAATAATAATTGATGTAACTCATCACCCTTATAAATTTAAACCATATAACCCCTATAATAATTACTCTTTAACATTTATAATCAATACAAACCATAATCCATATAAACTTGTAATCATAAATCCTTTATAACCTCTATAACCTTAACCCCTATAACTCCTAAATTCCAAACCTTATAAACACTAGCCCTTAACATATATAACCCCAACACACAATCTTGATGAATAATTGGATGTAGCTTGTATAAACCCTTATCTTTAAAACCTGTTAATATAAACATCAAGTCATACATCCCATGACTCTTATAAACCATAACATTAGCACATATATTCTTTAGCGTTAATCTATTTAACCATTATAAGCCTTAATCCTTGTAAAAATTATCATCTATAACTCAATATAACCTCCAATTTAACCCATAACCCCTACAAACTTATAACCTCTATCAGTATCACCCATAACCCCATAAAACCTAACTATTATAACCATCATCACCACTAACTCCTAAAATCCTAACATGTATAACTAGTAACCCTTATAAATGATAATACCTAACTCTTTTAACTCATATATCCTCTAAGTCATTTTACTCCAAATTTATGTAGGATTGTAAAACCCATACATTTTGACACATATAATTCATATCATCCTTATTATCTCAAACCCTGATATCACCAACCATGGGAACACTTAACCTCTATAACCCCTAATGATTCAGGTGGATATTGGTGGCCACCCACTTATTCCAATTGGCTCCTCTTGACAGTTTTAGTTGAACGCGTTCTTCTGTACTTCTTTGTAATGGTGGGTTCTACACTTCTGGGGTTGTCTGAATCCCTACACATATTCCAGGTGGATACTTGTGGCCTCCCACCTAATCCAACTGGCTTATTTTGTATGGTTTCATGTCAGCACATCTTGTTGTACTTCTAGGGCCCTAAACAATGTTTTTTTTGCTCGCCACAATCAAATTGTAGATGAATTTAGAGTTTGATAGTGTAATGTGTATTTCTCTAAAAGACCTTTCCAACGGGCTATCACGTGCCTAAAACGGAGGTCGTATGCAAAAGTTACGACSCTGGGAAGTTGAGGTACCAACTTACCCATAGGGGCCCACATAACTTTTGRTGTTTCACCTCCTAGGGTTAGGTTTTTGGATGTGTAGGGTTTTGGCATTCATGAGTAATATMAAAAAGGACTCTGGAGACTCATTGTAATAATTATGCTCAAATGGATGGGCATAGCAGCCACATCTCTTCTCAGAGATAACTACCACCATTCGAGCAGGTGTTTTAGTTCTGCAGTTTTACAGTTTTAGCCTATTTCATTTATTAAATAGAAGATATTGTTCACTGGATATCTGTGTTGTTCTTCATATCTCTGTGTTTATTGTATTCAGTCTTTTAATCAGTTCATTCCACTCCTAAATCTGGATCAGTGGTATCAGAGCGGTCTGCTCTTCATTTATTTTTGTTCGTGCATGTCCCCAACAAGATCTAGGTACAAGAAGTTGGGACTCGAACCAATCGATTCGTTGCAAGATAGGTCATGCCGAGCCTGAAAACAACCCATGGGAGATGAAAAGAAAGATGATAGAGCAGGAGATCCTTTTAAAATGTTGCTCAAGGAAGCCCTTGCGCGACAAAGGAATGAAATGATGGACAACTTTGCGCAGATCCTTCGGTGGTTGCCCACAGGAGAAGCATCTTCATCAAGTGGCCATGCAACCCTCTTCAAGGTACATGTAATTTTTTATATTCCATTATTTGAAGGAATGATAGATGCGGATGTTGTATATAAGTGGTTGAATATGCTCAAAGGGTATTTTTCAGTCCACAATTTTTCCGATAGGGAAAAGATTACTTTTGCACTCCTCAAGGTCGTCCTCCATGTTAAGGACTAGTGGGACACTTACTCTGAGAAAAGGGGCATAGAGGAATCTGCAATATTTGTGGTTTCCCCTACTCCTTTCGGGATGCCATTAAATAACAACACTACCATGTTGGAAGCTACGAGGACTAGTACACTAGATGGACCACCCTGCATCAAGAAAGGGACCAGAAAGTACCATATTTCACCAATATCTTCCATACCATGCGCACCAAATTGGGTATCAAATACTCTGAGCGACATCTGGTGCTCAAATACCATGGTTGTTTAGATACATTCAAATGGAAATGGAGTTTTTGGACATCGCCTCATTGGGTACGGCTTATAGATATACTTTCAAGATCAAGCAGAAATTTAAGCAGAAGAGGCGAGAGTTTGGATCTGCAAACTCCTCACAGCCGAAGCACGGAAAAATGGGCCCCAACCCATGCAGTAAGGGACGGAGAAAATATGTCAACTCTCAGGACAACTAGTCCAAGCCGCAACACAAGAAAGGAAATGAGAAGACAAAGAAGGACACAGGAAAATGGTGTGAGTACCATAAAATCCTTTGGCACAACACTGAAGAATGTCACTCCAAGCAGTCACTCGTGTCCAAGTTGAAGGCTTCTGAGACATAGGTTGATTCTGACTCTGAATCAAATCCTGAAGGAGGGAAGCGGATCATCGATGTTGAACCCAGTGCCACTGTCGCTACCACCAAAGTCTGACAAAGAGAACCAGAAGAGCCAAAGGAAGGGGAACGCCTCTTTCACTCATAGATGTGGGTAAAGGGGGCTCCACTTCATTTCATTGTCGATAGAAACAGTCAGAAGAAGATTATTTCAGCAGAGGTCATCAAGCAGTTGGACCTGTCGATGACACCACACCTGTAGCACTATACCATCGGTTGGATTCACCAAGGAAGAGATCTTTGTGTTAGCCAACAGTGTCATCTTCCCTACGGTATCAAGCCTTTCAAAGATGAGGTATTGTGTGATATTTCTCCCCTTGAATTTCATGATGTTCTTTTAGGATAACCATATTTGTGAAAGTGTCATGTTGTGTATGATTATAGTCCCCACAGTGTTATTATTACTTTGGGTGGACAATTGTACAGGATACCAGAGGTAGCATCGCCTACCATTGTTTCTTTAATCTTTTTTAAGCAATGCAGTAAGGTCATTTCACAGACCGGGAAGTTTGTCTTCTTTTTTATTTGTGCTCACGGTAAGCAGAAGGTTTCTACCACATCTGTGGCCTCTACATAGAGCCTCTCTTTGCAACAGAAGTAAGTGGATGGGATTGTGGAAGAGTACAGTGACATCTTCTCCTCACCCAACGGGGTACCGACGCACTTCCAAGTCAAGCATCCAATTGATCTGACCCCCGGTGCACCTCTCCCTAATGGACCATCCTATTGTCACTCACTGATGGAAAATGAAGAAATCAGGTGTCAGATCCAAGAGCTTCTTCAAAAAGGGCACATCAGACCCAACTCCTCCCCTTGCGGAAGCCCGATTGTACGGGTGCAGAAGAAGGATGGGACTTGGAGACTCTGTATTGATTATCGGGCCTTAAACAAAATCACAGTCAGGAACCGGTACCCAATCCCAGAGATTGATGACCTTCTTGACCATCTCAAGGGGGAAAATTTCTTCAGCAAGATTGACCTAAAGTCTGGCTACCACTAAGTTCCCATCTAACCAACTAATGTATGGAAGACAGCTTTCAAATCTAAAGAAGGTCTCTTCGAATGGTTGGTCATGCCCTTTGGCTTAACAAATGCAACAACCACTTTCATGAGGTTGATGGATGATGTATTGAGACCCTTCACCAACTCTTTTGTTGTGGTATATTTGGATGACATCCTCATCTTCAGTAGAACTTGGGAGGAGCACATGCGGCATATTTAGCAGGTTTTGAGCACTCTGCGGCAACACAAACTATATGCCAACTTGGAAAATGCTCCTTTGGCATGAACAAGGTCCAATACTTGGGATACATTGTTGATGAGCATGGGGTACATGTTAATCCAGCTAATATCCAAGTCATCCGTGACTGGCCAACCCCGACCACACTAACTGAGTTTCGGAGCTTCTTGGGATTGGCCAACTTCTACCGATGGTTTGTGTTGGGATTCTCCCATATTTCATGTGCCCTCAACTAGGTAACCAAGGGTGGTGGCATAGAAAAGTTCGTGTGGGGGAAGGAACAACAATGAGCATTCGATGATCTGAAGCATCGCATGTGCTCAGCTCCAGTACTCTCATTTCCAAATATGCAACAATCGTTCGAGATCGATATTGATGCATCTGACTATGTTGTAGGCATATTTCTCATTCATCATGGTCATCCGATGGCATACCATAGTGAGACACTCTCAGATACTGTCTGGAAATACCCCACCTATGACAAGGAAATGTATTCCATTGTGCAAGCTTGTCGTCAATGGAAACATTACATTCTAGGAAAGGATATGATCATCCACATTGATCACAAGCCTTTGTAGTTCATATAGACACAGGGGAAATTGTAGAACGACCGCCATCAGAAGTGGTCCACCTACCTGCAGCAGTTCCATCTCAACATCAAGTATAAGACAGGGATCTCAAATTGTGTCGTTGACTGCCTCAGTCGACCTCCCATGGCTGCGCTCACACTGTGCTCCATTCCTATGAACGTGATTCATCTGAGTGGCCCCAAATTTATCATCAATATTCGTACTTCGCCACCACCTATCATCTCTTGGGTACAGGCACGACTATCACCGATTTTCACATTCAGAACGGACTATTTTGGGGCCCTTAACAGTGTTTTTTTGGCTTTCCACAGTCAAACTGTAGACGGAGTCAGAGTTTGATGGCGTAATGTTTAACTATCTAAAATACTTTTCCAACATGCTATCATGCACCTAAAATGGAGGTCGTATGCAAAAGTTACGACCCTGGGAAGTTGAGGTACCAACTTACCCATAGGTGCCCACATAAATTTTGGTGTTTCACCTCCTAGGTTTAAGTTTTTGGATGTCTAGGGTTTTGGCATTCATGAGTAATGTTAAAAAGGCCTCTGGAGCCTCATTGTAATCAGTATGCTCAGACGGATGCACGTAGCAGACACATCTCTTCTCAGAGATAGCTACCACCATTCGAGCAAGTGTTTTAGTTTTGCAGTTTTACAGTTTCAGCATATTTCATTTATTCAATAGAATATAGTGTTCATTGGATATATGTGTTGTTCTTCATATCTTTGTGTTTATTGTATTTGGTCTGTTAATCGATTCGTTTCACTCCTAAATCTAGATCACCTAACATTTGTAATCCTTATTCCTCATTCCTTAACTTATATAACGTATAACCCTTATAAAATCCAATCATTACCATTGATGACCCTTAAATGCTAACCCCTATAACCTTCATTACCCAATTTCTGTATGATTATAAAACCCATACATTTTGACACGTATAATTCATATCATCCTTATTACCTCAAACATTGATAACCCCTATCACTAATATACCCTAACCATGGGAACACTTAAGCCCTATAACCCTAACATGTGTAAGCCCTAATCCACATTCCTTAACTTATATAACATATTACCCTTATAAATTCTAACCACTACCATTGATAACCCTTAATTTCTAACCCCTATAACCTTAATTATCCCACTTTTCACCTTAATTACCCTATAATCATTATCACTTTAATTAGCTCTATATCCCAATAATTACTATAAACCTTATAATCTCCAACCCTTATAACACTTAACACATAACCCCAATAAAATTTAATTTATAACCCCTATAATCTGTAATAACTAGCATAACCACTAACACTTAACCTATATAAGTATTAATACTTAACACTTAACCTATCACACATATATCGATAAAATCCTAACCCTTATATTTCTTAACCTATATAACCCTTGATTTTTACAGCCCTTAATCTTTAACCTCTAATTCCAACAACCCCAATTCTTAACCAATAATACTAATAATATCTAGTATTTAACACCTTAAACCTATTATTCATAACCCATATACTAATATCTATAACCATCAACTCCTTCGATTTTTAATGCATATGACCTTTAATCCTTATAACACATATAGATCCCTATCCCTTTAATCCTTATATCTCATATAAACCTATAACCTTTGATACTTATAACCATTGACACCTACCTCACTAAACATCAATTTCTAACCCTTACAAACCACAACACCTAACATCTAAGTCATATAACCCAAAATAAATTCCCCATATAATCCCTAGGACATGACCCTTAACTCATAACACTTATATCCCAATATCCTAAATATTATAACACCTAACTCCTTTAGCAAAAAATCCTTATAACCATTAATATTTAAACCTTAATTCCTATGTCCTCTTACTCTTAACCATTAATATTAAAAGTGTTTACTATTGTATATATCCTAATATATATAGCTCCTTTAACCCTTAAATGCTATAAGCAATAACACATATAATCTCCAACACATGATTTCTATAACACCTGTAATATGTATCCCCTATTACCCATAACTATTAAACCATATAACCCCTAATATAATTCATGTAACTACCAATTTCTAATCTAAACCCAATAGCCCATTACCTTTAATCCCTAACCAGTATATCTCATAAGGTAACCTCAAACATCTAATACATAGACAATAATATCTATAACACCTAACCACTATAACCCCTAACCACTATAACACATAACCTATATCACCCTTGTAACCCTTATCAATCCTTAATGTCTATAATCCCTTACCCCCTACCACTATTATAACCCTAACCACTATAATCACTAATAATATTATAACTCTCACCACTATAATCACTAATACTTAACTCATATAGTTGATGTAACCCAAATCTCTAATTTAACTTGACATATAACCCATTTAACCCACAATATGTAATCTATATAACCCCTATCAACCCTAAACACTTATAACCTCTAATAAAACTCATAACATTATAACCCATATTGACCACCATGCAAGTATAACACATAACCCCTATAAAATTTAACCCTTAACTCCTATAACTCCTAAAACCTACGACGCTTAACACATACGAATCCTAACAATTATAATCTCTATTCCCTATTTATCCTATCATGTTTAACCCTATAATTTGTAACTATTATAACCATTATCACCCATAACCCATGTACCACTAAAATAAACCATATAATCCCTAATATGTAATTTTGATAACTCATATCACCTATCATCCCTAATATAACCACTAACTCCTACAACCTATAAACTTAACCTTAAATCCATGTCAATTATAACATTATGACCATGAATCCATAACCCCTAATACCTATAAATTTTGAGTTTAACCCTTAATCATTAACACTTATAACTCCTAACACTTGATATGTATAACTCCTAACACCTAATACGTATATAACCTTCTCCAATTTGACATATGATCCTTAACCTACACAATCTCGTATTCCATAATATTATAACCCATAACCTTTGTAATCCAGGGATGCCTTTACTCTTATTCACTCATCATCAAACTGATTTTCTCTCAAGAAAAGTAAAACATATTTCTTGCTAGAATTGATCAATTTCTTAGCTTGATTGGCACTTACCAATGAAATTTTGTATTTGTCTTTGTGTGCATTGATGATGAAGGATTTCCCATCCTTGATAAGGCGGTATTGGTTGGCTCTTTGCATGAAGATAACATCCCTCATATACATCCAATGGTACTATGTAAGATAGCATCCTCCATTTTTTTCCACTCTGAAAGCATCGAGATAGATGACAAATAATATAATGATCCAATCTAGATCACACATAAATATATAAATATTTTAGTACAATTTGTAGATGATACCTTGGAGCTCAAGACGCTACCTCTTCTACTAGTTTCCTCTCCTCTAATGCTTATCTTAAGCTACATTGGCTCTAATCAACATTTGAATATGATCGTGGGTTCATGAGAATCCTCATGATTTGTCTTAGAACAAATTAAGAGGTTGATGATGATCAAGTAGGGGCTAACTTTGGTTTTATGCATTATCTTGTGTGAGCTTAGGTTTTGTGTTAGGATTTTGTATGGTTTGATAAAGTTATTGTTTATTGTTGTTGTTGAATGCAAGTTAGAGAAATTATTGAAATTACTAAATTGTCAATTATATCAGGCAAGTATACCAAGTATTTGAAGTTAAAAATTTACAAGTTTTAACATAGTTGCGGTTTTGCTTTGTATTTCTACTATATATTAATTGAATTACTTTTAAGCATGCAATCCAAGAGTAATGTTCTTTACGCAGAGTAGCAATAAAATTCACAAAATTTACAGGCAAATATAGTCTCTACAAGGACCATGTAATGCTTATGGTATTTTATTGGATGCATATAACACTCTATGCACGTGCACATGTTTTTACCAAGGTTGGCTACATAACAATGGCAAAAACACTCTCTCCCATTGGATATAACTATTGACAAGTATTCTAATCTATGTGTAGGTTGAATTAATTAATTTAAGCTTATCTTATTCTCAAATAGAAACTAATAAATATGAATATTCAGGTACAGTTTCCACTTTAAATAGAAGTAAGAGCATTGTAACCATGTACCATCTATATGATACATGTTCCTCTTACTAACTTGGATCAAATTTGATCACTACACCCAAAAACCATTTTTATTTTATGATGAGAACAACCAAAATGACATTTACTTATTTTCCTTTATAACCTTGTCAATTAAATGTGATCTAATATATTGTTTAAATGGTCCGAACACCTTAATATATACCTATCATTAAACCACTTTTATGGCATTCATAAATTTATATCAAGGGCCTCACATTAAACAACATAATGATAAGGAAGGAACCAAAGTTACTATGCCTTACTTTAAGATAACTATTATAATAACAAAGACCCCAAAAAAAAAAACATTCAAGTGAACTTCTTACATCATAACACCATTAAAAACATGTTCGATTTTAAGAATTAACAACTCATAAACATTATAAGGGTCTACCCCATTCCTTACTAAAGAGAGAATATGCAAAGAGGGTGTTAGATACCTAATCCTAGGGATTGGTGTCTTTTAAATATTGTAATTTAGAAATGTGAAGAGTCATAGGTGAATAGGAACAGTCATCTAACATGTGAAACCAAAGGCCATGTCAATGTATTTATATATGGATCTTATTAATAAATAAAAGTAATGCATGGAGTTACTCAAGCATGGCATGTCAGTGGTATCAAAGCCAAGTTGTCTCTTTTTGATAAGTATATGATATTTGGAGCTTCTTTGTCCTCTTGTTTTGTAATCTGAGCACATCAATTATTCATATGCCACTCTTCCTATGCAATCTGCCTTCCAATCCCTACATGTTCATTGATATTTGCTTACTACTCGCATAGAGAAACCCTAAAACTCCTCCACATGTCCAAGAAACCCTAATCCATTGTGTCAGTCACTGAAAAGAAGATCATTGGCATTCCCTCGCCATAGGTTGTCAAACTGTTGGATGTTATTTCTCTCTCCCTGCGTGTTTTTTAATTATTCGTTGGTTGATCATTTTAGAGCAAGTGATTCATGCCTAGTGATGGTTAGACATTTCCAAACCAATCTCCCATTGAAGACCGTCCTCGAGAATCATTGTTATTTTATACATTCCTTCAATGGAGTCTAAATCATATCACAGATGAGTCATGCAATTTGCCACTTCCCTTACTTGAAACGACGAGACTCGAACACCAAGTATTAGAAATCTCCACTACTCAACAACCCCACTGTACAAATTAACATTGAAACCATGTAAACGAGTCTAAATCATATCACATATGAGTCATGCAATATGCGACTTCCCTTACTTGAAACGACGAGACTGAACACCAAGTAATAGAAATCTCCACTACCTCAACAACCCCACTGCATAAATTCACATTGAAACTATGTAAAACCAAGGCTCAGGATATGAATCAAATAAAAAACTTTCTTCCAATTTAAAGTTCTTCAGTGGGAAGAATCAATCACATGATTCTTCTGGATAAGGTAGGCAGGACGTGGAAAGAAAACCATAGGAGAGGGGGGTAGGTATAATCAAAGTGAGGGATCTAATATCCACTATGTTTGTCACAACAAAATGGACATGAAGCAGAAAATCCCATGAGAGAAAATCAAAGAATAGTAGAAACAAAAAGAAGAAAACAAAGCCTCTTGAATCTGCTCATTTGTTGTTGCTCATTGCAATATTGGCATAAACAAAGAATTCAAAACTTCATTTGATTTTTGGAGAGATGTCTAGGTGCTTGACACTGGTGCTACATGTCATTACATGAATTTTTCGAGAGACTTATTTGAGGAATTTAATGACAATGTAGAGGGTGCAATATAATTTCTATGTGATAAATTCTAGTCTCAAACCTATGGAATTGGCACCATCATGCTCAAGACACTTGAATTCTCATGTTTACTCTTGCATGATGTTCCATAGCTCCTCGAGTTGTGAAGGAACTTGTTGTCTCTTATGCATTCAACAAGGCCATACTATTCACATGTGTGATGGACAAGTTGAAATGAAGCCTTTTGACAACATGGTCGTCATGACAAGATGGGAGGATGACAAATTAATGAAGCTAAAAGGGACATCTACACAAGCACATAATTTTGCATACCTCTCTCACCATGATGAAGGTACATTTTCTTACAACCTCTTGTGGCATGTTCATTTGGGCACATCAACTGTTATAGTCTTGGTAAGTTAAAGAAAAATGGTGTTTCTAATTTGCTCACCATTCCAAGGAATTTGAAGTAGTGTAAGGCTTACATCCTTGGTAAACATAGCAAGCAAACCTTTTCATGATTCCACTTTGAGAGCATGTAGAAAACTAGAGTTGATACACTTTGATTTGTGTGGCCCAATGCCTATTGCATCTACTTTTGTAATAAATATATCATGACTACACCATGATGTGTTGGGTTTACCTGTTGAACATAAATTTCAAGCATTTGAAACATTTAAAAATACCCTTTTCATGTATATCAAATGAAGCACAATATAGTATCAAGGCACTCTTCATACTCATAATAGAGGGGAATATACTTCAAATGAGTTTGAAAGCTACCTTCGCCAACATGGAATCAAACATCAATTCATTGTTCCATACATTCCTCCACATAATGGTGTAGCATAAAGAATGAACAAGACACTCTTTGAATACTCTATACGCCTAATGCTATTTTCCAAAAATGCAAAGTTGATGTTTTGTGTTGGAGTTGTGTGTGCAATGTATGTAAAAAATGGAAGTCCATCTCATACTCTTGGGAACAAGAGTGCATATGAAATGTGGTGTGACCACATTTCATATGCAGGCATCTCAGTGTTTTTGGTTCCACATGTTATGCCTTGATTCTTAAGAAGCAAAGAAACAAACGAGGTGCAAGGGAGTTGAAAGTGCATCTTCTTAGGGTACTAAAATAACACCAAGGCATATCGCCTTTGCAACGAGGTAAACAAAATTTCATTCTTTCTAGAGATATGGTTTTCTTGAATCCACCAAGAATGACAAGACTATTGAGCATCATGAGTGGAAATAAGCTATGCAAAAGGAATATGATGCTCTACTGAATAGGACACATGGAAGTTGGTGAATCCTCCATTTGGAACCAAACCAATTGGCTTCAAGTGGGTCTACAAGAACAAGTACAAATCAAATGGCTCACTTAACAAGCATAAGGCAAGACTTATGGTGAAAATATATGCACAAAAAGAAGACATAGACTATGAAAATAATTTTACCCCAGGCTACCATTCATGCATTGTTGGCTTTAGCAACACATAATAAGTGGAAGATTCATCACATAAATGTGAATACAACTTTATTGAACAAAGATTTGAAAGAGAATGTCTACATGTCTCAAACAAATGGACTTGTTATGAAGAGTCAAGAACATGAGGTATGCAAGCTTATCAAGTCTCTTTGTATTCACTAAAAGCAAGAACCTCGCACATGGTATGAAAAGGTAATTGAGCATCCTTTGAAGATCAATTTCAAACATTTTAATCTTGATGATGCAACTTTTGTTTGTTTGAAAGTTTACAAAACTATTGTATATCTTGGGTGTATGTACATGATCTTTGATAACAAGGAAAAATGACTCATATATTGCATCAAGAAGAGCTTTGAGATAACAGAGATGGATATTTCCAGTACTACTTAGGTATTGAAGTAACTTAGAATCAAAGGTATATATTCATCTCTAAAAAAGTACATTAGAGAGTTGTTGAATAAATTTGGTATGATTGATTATAATCCTCTCTCTACTCAAATGGAGCAAAACTTAAACTAACATAAAAAAGAAGGGAATGAATTTGAAAATGCAACTAAATATAGATAGCCTTGTCAGATTGTTGGGTGTTATTTCTCTCTCCCTGCGTGTTTTCTAATTGTTCGTTGGTTGAGCATTTTAGAGCAAGTGCTTCACGCCTAGTGATGGTTAGACGTTGCCAAACCAATCTCTCATTGAAGACCATCCCCGAGAATCATTGTTAGTTTATAAATTCCTTCAATGGAGTCTAAATCATATCACATATGAGTCATGCAATATGCGACTTCCCTTACTTGAAACGACGAGACTCGAACACCAAGTATTAGAAATATCCACTACTCAACAATCCCACTGTACAAATCAACATTGCAACCATGTAAGCCAGTGCCTGCGATATGAGACCAACATCAAAAACTTCCCTTCCAATTTAAAGTAAGCTCAGAAAAGGAAGAATCAATCACATGATTCTTTAGGAGGAGAAGGTAGTAAGAGAGGACGTGGAAAGAAAAATTTCATAGGAGAGGGGGTAGGCATAATCAAAGTGAGAGATCTAATATCCACTATGTTTGTTGTGACAAAAATGGACATGAAGCAAAAGACATGTAGGGTCCCATGAGAGAAAATCAAAGAATAGTAGAAACAAAAGAAGAAAATGTAAAGCCTGAATCCTCCCCATTTTGTTGTTTCTCATTGCAATATTGGCATAATGAAGATTTGTTCAAAACTTAATTTTCTTCTAGGAGATATGCATGGTTTCTTGACACTAGTGCTACTTGCCACATGAATTTTTAGAGACTTCTTTGAAGAATTGAATGACAATGTAGAGGGTGCAATATACTTTGCAGATAAATTTAGTCTCAAACCTATGGGAATTACCACCATTGGGCTCAAATTTCCTGGATTTTGAGACTTTATTTTGCATGATGTTCTCTATATTCCTGAGTTGTGAAGGAACTTGTTGTCTCTTATGCACATTCAACCACAAGGGGCCATACTATTCACATGTTTGATGGACAAGTTGAAATGAAATCTGTTGACAACATGGTCGTCATGACAAGATGGGAGGATGACAAATTAATGAAGCTAAAAGGGACATCTACATGGGCATAGAATTATGCATTCCTTTCTCACCATGATGAAGGTGCATTGTCTTACAACATCTTGTGGCATGTTAGTTTGGGCACATCGACTATTATAGTCTTCGTAAGTTAAAGAAAAGGTGTTTCTAATTTGCCTACCATTCCAAGGAATTTGAAGCTATGTGAGGCATGTATCCTTGGTAAACATAGCAAGATACATTTTCATGATTCCACCCTTGAGAGCATGTAGAAAAATTAGATGATACACTTGATTTGTGTGGCCCCATGTCTGTTGCATCTTATTTTGGTAATAAATATATCATGACTACACCATGATGTGTTGGGTTTATTTGTTGGAACATAAAATCTCAAGCATTGAAACATTTAAAAAATTTCATGTATGGATTGAAAATGAAGCACACTCTAGTATTAGCACTCTTTGTACTCATAATGGAGGGGAATATACTTAAAATGAGTTGAAAGTTAGTTCCACAACATGGAATCAAACATCAAATCATTGTTCCATACATTCCTCCACATAATGGTGTAGCATAAAGAATGAACAAGACACTCTTAAATACTTATATGTCTAATGCCATTTTAAAAAATGTGAACTTGATGTTTTGTGTTGGAGTTTTGTGTGCAGTGCATGTCAAAAATGGAAGTCCATCTCATACTCTTGGGAACAATAATCCTTATTAAATGTGGTATGGCCACATTCCTTTGATGAGGCATCTCAAGTTCTTTGGTTCCACATGTCATGCCTTGATTCTTAAGAAGCAAATAAACAAATGAGGTGCAAGGAGTTGAAAGTGACCTCTTAGTACACAAATACCAACAAGGCATATCGTCTTTACAATCTAGGTAAACAAAATTTAATATTTCCTAGAGATATGGTTTTTCTTGAATACTCTAAGAATGACAAGACTATTGAGCATCATGAGTGGAAATAAGCTATACAAATGGACTATGATGCTCTCTATCAAGAATAAGACATGGAAGTTGATGAATCCTCCATTTGAAACCAAACCAATTGGCTCTAAGTGGGTCTACAAGAACAAGTACAAATCAAATGGCTCTCTTGACAAGCATACTAATAAAGATTTATGGTGGAAAAGATATGCAACAAAAAGGAAGGCATAGACTATGAAAAGAATGTTTCCCCGACATAAAAATGGACTGTCATTCATGCATTGTTGGCTTTAGCAAATATTACAATAAAAGTGGAAGATTCACACGAATGTGACGACAACTTTCTTGAACAAAGATTTGAAAGAGAACAATTCACATGTCTCAAACAATGGACTTTGTTATGAAGAGTCATAACATAGGGTATGCAAGCTCATCAAGTCTTTGTATTCACTAGCAACACCTCGCATATGGTATGAAAAACTAATTGAGCATCTTTTGAAGATTAATTTCAAACATTTTAATCTTGATGATGCAACTTTGTTTGTTTGGAAAGTTTACAAAACTATTGTATATCTTGGGTGTATGTAGATGATCTTTGATAACAAGGAACAATGACTCATATATTGCATCATGAAGAGCTTTGAGATAACAGAGATGGGATATTTTCAGTACTATATAGGTATTGAAGTAACATAGAATCAAAGGTATATATTCATCTCTAAAAAAGTACATTAGAGAGTTGTTGAATAAATTTGGCATGGCTAATTGTAATCCTATCTCTACTCCAATAGAGAAAAAATTTAAATTAACATCAAAAAAGGACTGAATTTGAAAATGCAACTAAATATAGATAGCCTTGTCAGATTGTTGGGTGTTATTTCTCTCTCCATGCGTGTTTTCTAATTGTTCGTTGGTTGAGCATTTTAGAGCAAGTGCTTCACGCCTAGTGATGGTTAGATGTTGCCAAACCAATCTCTCATTGAAGACCGTCCCCGAGAATCATTGTTAGTTTATAAATTCCTTCAATGGAGTCTAAATCATATCACATATGAGTCATGCAATATGCGACTTCCCTTACTTGAAACGACGGGACTCGAACACCAAGTATTAGAAATCTCCACTACTCAACAACCCTAGTGTACAAATCAACATTGCAACCATGTAAACCAGTGTCTGCGATATGAGAACAACATTAAAAATTTCCCTTCCAATTTAAAGTGCTCGAAAAGGGAATCAATCCACATTCTTCTAGAGGAGAAGGTAGTAAGAGAGGACGTGGAAAGAAAAATTTCATAGGAGAGGGGGTAGGCATAATCAAAGTGAGAGATCTAATATCCACTTTGTTTGTTAAGTGCATAAGAATGGACATGAAGTAAAGACATGTAGGGTCCCATGAGAAAAAATCAAAGAATAGTAGAAACAAAAAGAAGAAAAATAAAGCTCTTGAATCCTCACATTTTGTTGTTGCTCATTGCAATACTGGCATAAATGAAAACAAATTCAAAACTTCAATTGATTTTTGGAGAGATAGCTAGGTGTCAATAATTGCTACTTGCCACATGACATTTTGGAAAGATTTCTTTAAAGAATTGAATGACAATGTAGAGTGTGCAATACTTTGCAGATAAATTTAGTCTCAAACCTATGGGAATTGACACCATCATGCTCAAATACTTGAATTCTCATGTTTACTCTTGCATGATGTTCCATAGCTCATCGAAGTTGTGAAGGAACTTGTTGCCTCTTATGCACATTCAACCACAAGGTCATTTTATTCACACGTTTGATGGACAAGTTGAAATGAAGCCTTTTGACAACATGGTCGTCATGACAAGATGGGAGGATGACAAATTAATGAAGCTAAAAGGGACATCTACATGGGCATAGAATTATGCATTCCTTTCTCAAGGATGAAGGTACATTGTCTTACAACATCTTGTGGCATGTTAGTTTGGGCACATCAACTATTATAGTCTTTGTATGCTGAAGAAAAAAGGTGTTTCTGGTCTGCCTACCATTCCAAGGAATTTGAAGCTATGTGAGGCATGTATCCTTGGTAAACATAGAAAGCAACATTTTCATGATTCCACTCTGAGAGCATGTAGAAAACTAGAATTGATACACTCTGATTTGTTTGGCCCCACATGTTGCATCTACTTTTGGTGTAACAAATATCATGACTACACCCATGATGTGTTGGCTTTATTTGTTGGAACACAATCTCAAGCATTTGAAACATTTAAAAATTCTCATGTATGGATTGAAAATGAAGCACAATATAGTATCAAGGCACTCTTCATACTCATAATGGAGGGGAATATACTTCTAATGAGTTGGAAAGCTATCTTCGCCAACATGGAATCAAACATCAAATCATTGTTCCATACATTCCTCCACATAATGGTGTAGCATAAAGAATGAACAAGACACTCTTGAATACGATACGTCTAATGCTATTTTCCAAAAATGCGAAGTTGATGTTTTGTGTTGGAGTTTTGTGTGAAGTGCATGTCAAAAATGGAAGTCCATCTCATACTCTTGGGAACAAGATTGCATATGAAATGTGGTGTGACCACATTTCATATGCAGTCTCAAGTTTTTTGGTTCCACATGTTATGCCTTGATTCTTAAGAAGAAAAGAAACAAACGAGGTGCAAGGAGTTGAAAGTGCATCTCTTGGGGTACGCGAAATACCAACAAGGCATATCGCCTTTACAACGAGGTAAAATGCATTTCATTCTTCTAGAGATGTTTTTCTTGAATCCACTCAAGAATGATTACACTATTGGAGCACGATGGGAAAGAAGCCATGCAAAAGGACTATGATGCTCTCATCAAGAATTAGACATAGTTGGTTGATCCTCCATTTGAAACCAAACCAATTGGCTTCAAGTGGGTCTACAAGAACAAGTACAAATCAAATGGCTTACTTGACAAGCATAAGGCAAGACTTATGGTGAAAAGATAGGCACAAAAGAAGACATTGACTATGAGAAGAATTTTACCCCAATAGCAAAATGGGCTACCATTCATGCATTGTTGGCTTTAGCAACACATAATAAGTGGAAGATTCATCACATAAATGTGAATACAACTTTATTGAACAAAGATTTGAAAGAGAATTTCTATATGTCTCAAACAAATGGACTTGTTATGAAGAGTCAAGAACATGAGGCATGCAAGCTTATCAAGTCTTTGTATTCACTAAAGCAAGCACTTCGCATGGTATGAAAAGGTAATTGAGCATCTTTTGAAGATCAATTTCAAACATTTTAATCTTGATGATGCAACTTTGTTTGTTTGGAAAGTTTACAAAACTATTGTATATCTTGGGTGTATGTAGATGATCTTTTGATAACAAGGAACAATGACTCATATATTGCATCATGAAGAGCTTTGAGATAACAGATATGGGATATTTTCAATACTACTCAGGGATTAAAGTAACTTAGAATCAGTTGGGTACATATTCATCTCCCATAAAAAGTACATTAGAGAGTTGTTGAATAAATTTGCATGGCTAATTGTAATCCCACACCTACTCAATGGAGAAAAATCTAAAACTAACATCAAAAGAAGGGAATGAATTGAAAATGCAACTAAATATAGATAGCCTTGTCAGACTATTGGGTGTTATTTCTCTCTCCCTGCGTGTTTTCTAATTGTTCGTTGGTTGAGCATTTTAGAGCAAGTGATTCATGCCTAGAGATGGTTAGACGTTGCCAAACCAATCTCTCATTGAAGACCGTCCCCGAGAATCATTGTTAGTTTATAAATTCCTTCAATGGAGTCTAAATCATATCACAGATGAGTCATGCAATATGCCACTTCCCTTACTTGAAACGAAGGGACTCGAACACCAAGTATTAGAAATCTCCACTACTCAACAACCCCACTGTACAAATCAACATTGCAACCATGTAAACCAGTGCCTACGATATGAGATCAACATTAAAAAAAACTTCCCTTCCAATTCTAAAGTGTTAAAGGGAAGAATCAACTACATGATTCTTCTAGAAGAGAAGGTAGTAAGAGAGGACGTGGAAAGAAAAAATTCATAGGAGAGGGGGTAGGCATAATCAAATTGAGAGATCTAATATCCACTATGTTTGTTGTGACAAAAATGGACATGAAGCAAAGACATGTAGGGTCCCATGAGAGAAAATCAAAGAATAGTATAAACCAAAAGAAGAAAAATGTAAAGCTCTTGAATCCACTCTCTTCCTTTTGTTGCTCATTGCAATATTGGCATAAATGAAGAAAAATTCAAAACTTCATTTGACTTTTGGAGAGATGGCTATGTGCTTGATGACCGTGCTTGCCACATGAAGTTTCTTAGGAGACTTTGAAGAATTGAATGACAATGTAGAGGGTGCAATATACTTTGCAGATAAATCCAGTCTCAAACCTATGGGAATTGGCACCATCAAGCTCAAATAATTTGAATTCTCATGTTTACTCTTGCATGATGTTCCATAGCTCCTCAAGTTGTGAAGGAACTTGTTGCCTCTTATGCACATTCAATCCATTAGCATTCCATTCCATTCACATGTTTGATGGACAAGTTGAAATGAAGTCTTTCCACAACATGGTCGTCATGACAAGATGGGAGGATGACAAATTAATGAAGCTAAAAGGGACATCTACATGGGCATAGGATTATGCATACCTTTCTCACCATGATTAAGGTACATTGTCTTACAACATCTTGTGGCATGTTAGTTTGGGCACATCCACTATTATAGTCTTGGTAAGTTAAAGAAAAATGGTGTTTCTAATTTGCCTACCATTCCAAGGAATTTGAAGCTATGTGAGGTAATGTATCCTTGGTAAACATAGCAAGCAACATTTTCATGATTCCACTTTGAGAGCATGTAGAAAACTAGAGTTGATACACTTTGATTTGTGTATCCACCGTTGCATCTACTTTGGTAACAAATATATCATGACTTTTTTTGATGATTACACCATTATGTGTTGGGTTTATTTGTTGGAACATAAATCTCAAGCATTTGAAACATTTAAAAATTTTCATGTAAGGATTGAAAATGAAGCACAATCTAGTATTATCACTCTTCATATTGATAATTGAGGGGAATATACTTCTAATGAGTTGAAAGCTTCATTCCTCAACATGGAATCAAACATCAAATCATTGTTCCATACATTCCTCCACATAATGGTGTAGCATAAAAAATGAAAAAGACACTCTTGAATACGATACGTCTAATGCTATTTTCCAAAAATGCAAAGTTGATGTTTTGTGTTGGAGTTTTGTGTGAAGTGCATGTCAAAAATGGAAGTCCATCTCATACTCTTGGGAACAAGAGTGCATATGAAATGTGGTGTGACCACATTTCTTTGATGAGGCATCTCAAGTTCTTTGGGTCCGCCATGCCTTGATTCTTAAGAAGAAAAGAAATAAACGAGGTGCAAGGAGTTGAAAGTACCTTCTTGGGGTACGAAATAATTAACAAGGCATATCGCCTTTACAACGAGGTGGTAAAATGTAAATTTCATTCTTTCCAAAGATGTTGTTTTTCTTGAATCCACTAAGAATGACATTGAAGACTATTGAGCATCAAGTGAGTGGAAAGAAGCTATGCAGGACCTATGATGCTCTTATCAAGAATAGGACATGGAAGTTGTGAATCTCCATCTTGGAACCAAACCAATTGGTTTCAAGTAGGTCTACAAGACAACCAAATGGTTCACTTGACAAGCATAAGGCAAGACTTATGGTGAAAAGATATGCACAAAAAGAAGGCATAGACAATGAGAAGAATTTTACCCCAATAGCAAAATGGGCTACCATTCATGCATTGTTGGCTTTAGCAACACATAATAAGTGGAAGATTCATCACATAAATGTGAATACAACTTTATTGAACAAAGATTTGAAAGAGAATGTCTACATGTCTCAAACAAATGGACTTGTTATGAAGAGTCAAGAACATGAGGTATGCAAGCTTATCAAGTCTTTGTATTCACTAAAGCAAGCACCTCGCACATGGTATGAAAAGGTAATTGAGCATCTTTTGAAGATAACACTCTAAATCATTTTAATCTGGATGATGCAACTTTGTTTGTCAAAAAAAATGGCAAAACTATTGTATATCTTTTGGTGTATGTAGATGATCTTTAGATAACAAGGAACAATGATTCATATATTGCATCATGAAGAGCTTTGAGATAACAGAGATGGATATTTCCAGTACTACTCGTGGATTAAAGCAACCTTTAGAACGTTGTACATATTCATCTCCCATAAAAAGTACATTAGAGAGTTGTTGAATAAATTTGGAATGGCTTATTGTAATCCTCTCTACTCAATGGAGCAAAATCTAAAACTAACATCAAAAAGAAGGGAATGAATTTGAAAATGCAACTAAATATAGATAGCCCGTGGTCTACTATTGGGTGTTATTTCTCTCTCCCTGCGTGTTTTCTAATTGTTCGTTGGTTGAGCATTTTAGAGCAAGTGCTTCATGCCTAGAGATGGTTAGACGTTGCCAAACCAATCTCTCATTGAAGACCATCCCCGAGAATCATTGTTAGTTTATAAATTCCTTCAATGGAGTCTAAATCATATCACATATGAGTCATGCAATATGCGACTTCCCTTACTTGAAACGACGAGACTCGAACACCAAGTATTAGAAATCTCCACTACTCAACAACCCTAGTGTACAAATCAACATTGCAACCATGTAAACCAGTGCCTACGATATGAGATCAACATTAAAAACTTCCCTTCCAATTTAAAGTGCTCGAAAAGGGAAGAATCAATCACATGATTCTTCTAGAGAAGGTAGTAAGAGAGGACGTGGAAAGAAAAATTTCATAGGAGAGGGGGTAGGCATAATCAAAGTGAGAGATCTAATATCCACTTTGTTTGTTGCGACAAAAATGGACATGAAGCAAAGACATGTAGGGTCCCATGAGAAAAAATCAAAGAATAGTAGAAACAAAAAGAAGAAAAATGTAAAGCTCTTGAATCCTCACATTTTGTTGTTGCTCATTGCAATACTTGCATAAATGAAAACAAATTCAAAACTTGATTTGATTTTTGGAGAGATGGATAGGTGCTTGACACTGGTGCTACTTGCCACATGAATTTTTGGAGACTTCTTTGAATAATTGAATGACAATGTAGAGGGTGCAATATACTTTGCAGATAAATTTAGTCTCAAACCTATGGGAATTGGCACCATCATGCTCAAGATATTTGAATTCTCATGTTTACTCTTGCATGATGTTCCATAGCTCCTCGAGTTGTGAAGGAACTTGTTGTCTCTTATGCACATTAAACGACAAGGCCATACTATTCACATGTTTAATGGACAAGTTGAAATGAAGTCTTTTGACAATATGGTCGTCATGACAAGATGGGAGGATGACAAATTAATGAAGCTAAAAGGGACATCTACATGGGCATAGAATTATGCATTCCTTTCTCACCATGATGAAGGTGCATTGTCTTACAACATCTTGTGGCATGTTAGTTTGGGCACATCGACTATTATAGTCTTCGTAAGTTAAAGAAAAGGTGTTTCTAATTTGCCTACCATTCCAAGGAATTTGAAGCTATGTGAGGCATGTATCCTTGGTAAACATAGAAAGCAACATTTTCATGATTCCACTTTGAGAGCATGTAGAAAACTAGAGTTGATACACTTTGATTTGTGTGG
>SNQJ01S0035637.1:45716-69092 GCA_010110895.2 Picea sitchensis | reverse complement strand
TGATGCTCTCATCAAGAATAGGACATGGAAGTTGGTGAATCCTCCATTTGGAACCAAACCAATTGGCTTCAAGTGGGTCTACAAGAACAAGTACAAATCAAATGGCTCACTTGACAAGCATAAGGCAAGACTTATGGTGAAAAGATATGCACAAAAAGAAGGCATAGACAATGAAAAGAATTTTACCCCAATAGCAAAATGGGCTACCATTCATGCATTGTTGGCTTTAGCAACACATAATAAGTGGAAGATTCGTCACATAAATGTGAAGACAACTTTCTTGAACAAAGATTTGAAAGAGAATGTCTACATGTCTCAAACAAATGGACTTGTTATGAAGAATCAAGAACATGAGGTATGCAAGCTCCTCAAGTCTTTGTATTCACTAAAGCAAGCACCTCGCACATGGTATGAAAAGGTAATTGAGCATCTTTTGAAGATCAATTTCAAACATTTTAATCTTAATGATGCAACTTTGTTTGTTTGGAAAGTTTACAAAACTATTGTATATCTTGGGTGTATGTAGATGATCTTTAGATAACAAGGAACAATGATTCATATATTGCATCATGAAGAGCTTTGAGATAACAAAAATGGAATATTTTCACTACTACTTAAGTATTGAAGTAACTTAGAATCAAAGGCATATATTCATCTCTAAAAAAGTACATTAGAGAGTTGTTGAATAAATTTGGCATGGCTAATTGTAATCCTCTCTCTACTTCAATGGAGAAAAATCTAAAAATAACATCAAATGAAGGGAATGAATTTGAAAATGCAACTAAATATAGATAGCTTGCAAGGTGTCGTATCTACCTTACTACTACCAAACCAAATATTTCATTTGCCATTGGGATCCTTTCTAAATTCATGCAAAAGCCTTGTGAAGGAAACTAGAGTGTTGCAAAGAGAGTTCTAAGATACTTGAAAGGAACTCAAGACTTTGAGCTCAAATACTCTAAAGTGGAGTGCTTCAAACTAGTTGGACATACAAATTCAAACTTTGATGGGGATAAGGTGGATGGAGTGTTTACTTCAAGATACCTCATGAGTTTTAGATCAATAGCTATCTCTGGGAGATCACACAAACAATCTATTCCAATAGATTCCACTAGAGGCAAAATTTGTACATGCTACAAAAGCAACAAAGGAGATTGTGTGACTCAAAGACACTATAGGATTTGAAGGAGAAACAAGTGAATGTTGATTCACCTTTGATTAACAACACTTCTAAAATCAAGTTAGCCAAAATTCCTATATTCCATGATCAAACAAAGCACATCAACACAAAGAATCATTTGATTCAACATCATGTAAAGGCCAAGATCATTCAACTAATACATTGTTCAATAAATAAGCAAACTGCAAACTTCTTCACCAAAGCACTAGGAAGAGAAGTTTGAAAAATTCAAAAAAATATATTTAAACTCGCAAACATCCCTTCAAATTGAAAGGGGGAATGTTAGATACCTAATCTTAAGAATTGGTGTCTTGTAAATATTGTAATTCAAAAATGTGAAGAGACATGGGTGAATAGAAACAATTATCTAACTTGTGAAACGAAAGGCCATGTTAATGTGTTTATATATGCCTCTTATTAATTAAAAAAAAATCAATGCTTTCAAGCCTAGCCTATCAAAGGAGGCAACAAGGGTGGGGGGAGAGGGAATGGAATCCACATGGACTAAACAAGATTACTCAATTTAGAATTTACCTTAACTAAGTACTCTTATAATTTAAATTTACCATCAATTCACCTCTCAAAAATATGCCCTTCACTATTTTAATTAATATCAACTTTATGTAAAGAAATGAATACATAACTTTTTTCACAAACACAATAAATTTAAAACAAATTAATTACCATTTCATTTAAATAAAATATTCAATACTATCAATTGGATTTAACTCAAGTAATTGAGAGGAATGATTATTATCCTCCCCACCCACAATCATTTCCAACAAGTGACATGTTGAACTTTCAACAAGTATAGTATTGCAATGGCTTTTAAAACTCACATTTACTAAACTAAAAACAAAACAAAAAAATCATTAAATAACAATAAATATTTAAATGTGTCTTTCCTTCTTAAAATGCATTTTAACTCTTTTGAATTTCCCATCTCTCTTAATAAAACTTATATAGCTTCCTTCCATTCCTTATTTTGTCTCTTAAATAAATTTTGTCTAATTAATTTCCCCTTGATTTTCACATTACTCTCATGCTCCTTCATATTCTTTCAAGAGTACAATTGTCTTCTTGTTCCATTCTTCCATTCATTTACCTCAATCAATTCTCTCATTTTATAAATTTAATGAAAAATGTAAATATTCTTTTTAAAATAAGCATTTACAATTTACAATAAATTGCAACATTCATGTTGAAATTTAGATCCTCTTTTACATCATTTCTAAAAAGCATTTTGCACATGTTTTTTAGCCCTTTTCAAAGTACTTTCATCTTTCATATTTGAAAGCATCTCCATCATAACCACAAATTAAAAAACCAAATGTAAAAACCAACTTTACAACACAAATAAACAGATTATTATTAAAAAAAATCCAAGATTCTACACAACTCTCCCAACATAAAATCAAAAACCACAATAAAGAAACTAAACTAAAAAGACCCTTTCAATGACTATGAAAACATTGATTATACTCTAAATTCTACAATACCCTTGTAGAATTAAATTTAATAGCAACTTCATTTGAAAAAATAAAGCACCTAATAACCACAACAAATCAAAACATCACAACTAATAATGATTTCAATGACTATGAAAACAGTGATTATACTCTAAATTCTACAATAGCCGTGTAGAATTAAATTTAATAGCAACTTCATTTGAAAAAATAAAGCACCTAATAACCTCAACAAATCAAAACATCACAACTAATAATGAATCACAACTAACAATGAGTAAGCACATTTTTCACTGGCCATATAAATGCATTAATTATAGTTTAAAATCTTTATAAATACAAGTTAACTAGGGAATAATCTTCCTTCTTTTCAAATAAAAGAAAAATGGACTTAAATGTGAGCAGATTTTCAAGAATAGCCTAAGTTTGGCATAGATGAAAGTTCCATGCATTTCAAAACTTTATCCCAAAGGTTTTGCCCCATTTTAAACCAACCTAGATACTCAAAAAATTGATCAGACTTTCAAATCAACCAAAAATTCAAAACTGCATCACCAAAAAACATGCCAAAAAAATTACTCAAAAGAAAAAATTACTCCCAAGTTAACCCACTCCCTCTAACTTATAACTTCACAATTATTTTCTAAACAAACATCATATAACCTTGAAAGATCAAATCATCACAGCCACTAATAACTACATAAAAACATTCATTAACATTCAGCCAAACCCCCCCCCTCCCAAAAAAAAAAATGCAACTACTTTGCAAAATCCAGCAAAGTAATAACAAAATTTCAATGCATGATCAACTAGGATGGAATATTTAATGGCCTAATCAACTTCAATAACCAAGGGCACAAACCAAGAAATAGAAAACAAGGAAGAACAAATCTGAGCAAAAAAAAGTGGTGTGAAAACACACCATTGGTATTACTGCAAACAGTACAGATATATTAAGCCCTCTCTCCACGAATACGGCGAGCAAGCTGGATGTCTTTGGGCATTATGGTGACCCTCTTAGCATGGATGGCGCACAGGTTAGTGTCTTCGAAGAGACCAACAAGATATGCCTCGGCCGCTTCTTGTAGAGCCGCCACGGCAGAGGATTGGAACCTCAAATCCGTCTTGAAGTCCTGAGCAATTTCTCTGACCAAACGCTGGAAGGGCAACTTCCTTATAAGAAGTTCGGTGCTCTTCTGGTATTTTCGGATCTCACGGAGGGCAACAGTACCCGGCCTAAATCTGTGAGGCTTCTTCACTCCGCCCGTCGCCGGTGCAGACTTCCTGGCAGCCTTTGTTGCAAGCTGTTTCCTCGGTGCCTTACCACCGGTGGATTTACGGGCAGTCTGCTTCGTTCGAGCCATCTTTTGACCTTTCCTCTCTGCTGCCCTGCTCTACAACTTCTTAAATAAAAAAACTGACACACCAAATGATATTGCCTCTCTCCCCTTTTCCGCTTTATATACAACTCTCCTCGATTTTTTTTTTCAAATTTCAATTTCGCACCTTTTTCCAACACATCGCGACCGTCAGATTTCCTCTCTTAATCGACGCCTCCTACTCGTCCACCTCACCCATCACACGGATCATGGTATTTAGAATTGCGATTATGCACAAAACCCAATCTCCCTCCCTAGCTTGGGATCATCCTCGACCACTATCAATTTCATTGGTTGGAACAAGGGGTTGGTTAATTGGAGTAAGGACCAAAGCTACTCTCAAAAGTTTGTTAGTACACACTTAAGGCTTAAGGAAGATAACAACATTGCATGAGTTCTCACTTTTCATAAACTTTTTTTCAAATCTATCAACCAACTAAGTGGTAACTTTTTTCATTGTTTTTTTAAGATTTAGAGGAATAGGTGATTGATAGAGATTATCTAGGCAAGGTCTAGGTTCAAATTTGGCTAGCCGCGATTATAACCCCTGAGCTAGTGCTAACAACCCGCAAGCTAGCGCTTAGCACAAAACTTATGACTTAGCAAGAGCTGAGACACCCTGAAGTTCCCCAGAGTGGACCTCTATCCCAAGGGGTGTCTACCCTTCTAGCCTCATCACAACAGGCCAACATGTCACTTGCAGGAATTGAACCCAAATGGGAAGGATAACAATCATGCTACCCCACCATTCCAGCTAAACCCATGTGACGTAATGTTTTTCATTGTTGTAGTAGAAGCATGTAAACTTGAATGGGAGAACTACTAAGTAACCCTCTACTTATGTTGCATAGAGACCCACTTGAAACTCCAGTAACCGCTATAGGTGGCCATCTCCATTTGAATATCCATAAACTCTTTGAACTCTTTTGAAAACTCCTTAGGAAAAAAGAATTTGTAATTTCGACAATTTAGAGGAGATTGAAGATGAAGCACATTTCCTTCTAAGATGCCCATTATTCAATGATGTTAGATCTGCTTATAGAGATATATGCAATCAGAACTTGGTTGATGAAATCCTAAACCAAGACAACCAAAGCAAGCTTGGAGATTTTATTGCGAATTTAAATTCACATCGAAACCATTGTCTAAATAAATAATTTTAGGATTTTGATTTCTTGGTTTTTTTTGTTCACTCTCTCTTTTCTGGGTCTCACAAAACAATCTATTATATAGAACATTAAAAGACATCATCATCATTATACCTACACTAAAATTTGCAAGCAAAAACACACATAAATGAAAGTGTTGTCATACCATGTGGAAGATCATGGAGGTTTTTTCTTATTAAAGATAACTTCATTGTATTTATTTCACATTAGGAAAATAATTCTAGCACAATTAAGCATTCAAGAACATTAAACTCAAAAGACCATGAAAGACTATCTCCTAACACAATTTCATTCAAAGTCATGCAAGTCAACATATATTCACTACATAGTGACTCTATGCAAGCTTTTGTAGCTGAAAAAACAATAAGAAAAATTAGTTTATGATTCCCATTACACCATAGTGGGGATGATGTGGATTATGTACTCCCATGTAATTGAGACTTTATTTATAGCCAAGCCACCCATAACTATTAACCAGATGAAGAAAGCTTTCTTGACTTCTAATATTGGCGTCTAAAGGCCTCCTACCTAGAAGAGCAAAGTCTTTTGCTTAGACTCAAGGTGCCAACTTTTGTCAAGAATTAACCTAGAGCAAAGCACATGTAAGCATTGATAGATTTATATTTAGTGAAGGCTTGGATCTATCCCACTTTTAGTCTTGCCCCTGGGTGTAATGGATTGAAGGCTAGACTTAAGAATAAAGGCATATGTAAAGAGATCAAAGGCCCTGCCATGATTTTTTTTTAGAAAAGAACCCCACTAAATGTTATGTTTGAGCAAAATTTCCTGAGCCTTCTTCCATCCATAGCCCAAAAACAACCCATTTGGCACATAATGATTGGCTTTGAATATGCATTTAGACTATGCCTAGCTTTTACTAGTCACTTCATCTATGACACAATTCTCGATTAACTTTATAAAAATCCATTTCCTCCCAATATATCAACCCGTAGAAAGTTCTTGAAAGCCTTTTCCAAACTCTGATAAGGTTTCCTAGAAGGCACCCAACATAATATGCAGTATGTGTGGGTAGCAACAAATACCTTGGTGAAGATATGAAACTTAGCTAATAAGGCCAAACGCTTTGTTATTCATTTATCTATCTTTTCATCAACCCTTAGCACCATTAGTTTCCAAAGTTATTTGTAGAACCATGGAAAACAAAGGAGATCTTGAGAAATTTGAACACTTTTACCAAGTTGAAGCCATGACTAGCCTTGGTTTACTAGCCAACTAAGAATTACATGGATCATGATAATATTGTGTTTTGGGCCATTAGACATTGGGACCAAACATTGCACATAACATATCCAAGCTTTTCATTATCTTTTTTCCACAAGGCTTGTGTCCACAAAGTGATAAGGAAAGAATCATTCGCAATACAATCATTCACCATTTGCTTCACTTTGTGTCCTAGAAGGAGAATATCTTTGATGAGGCCCAATCCCACCGATTGTACAATATATTACCTAAATTTCAACATCCATCACATATGCAACAAGTATCAATAAGAACCCTTGACAAATAAACCAAAACAAACTAACTTCCTTAAATTTACATTTGTTTGTGTACAAGCAAGAAATGTATCAACTACTCCCATGAAAAAGAGGAACCAAATCCAATCCCTTCAAATTTGCTACAATAAAAGTTCATTCCACATGAGGATAAGCATTCTCAAGACATTAACTTTGATGAAGAAAGCATCCAAATCAATTAGCTAAAATAAAATATCATTCCACGTTATCATAAGCCTTCTCAAAATTAAATTTGATGAATAAAGCATCCAAACTCGAATTTTAAACCCATTTCATCACCTCATACACATCAATAACAATATTATAAAGCAAATATGAAAGTAAATTTCCATTTCCATCTTCTATCACTTCTAACTCTAGATCTCCTACTCATACTTAAGAATTTCACTTCAAGCCAACAACTTATCATAGCTAGCTATTTAATCCAAATTGTTAGTGATACCTAGTACTGCATTTTCAAATTTGTTGGTTATGGACACATTGATCCCAATGGCTAAGGATACATTAATATTACACATCATGAATTTGAAATAAAATGTACTTGTATCAATATAAACATTCATGGTCTCTAAACAATTGTAGTGTTATATAATCAACCTTAGACCTTTTTAACTTGTGTTGTAAGCCTATTGTGATATACATTCCTTAGTTGCATGGTCTCCAATGAAAAGTGGTTGATATATAATTATGGAATGGAATGACCTTAAAAAAGGACTATGTATAGGAGTGATCCCTATCGTGTAAATGTCATTGTATATAGTAAAAAGATATAACAACAAAGTAATGACGTTATTGAGCAACTCAAACCATCATTGGTTATCCAAGACATTTGCATCACTATAATTAAAGAAAAGTTTGGATATTGTTGGTTGAAATGAGCTTTGCGTTAGAACAATAACTTTAATAAGTGCCTTAGTCTTTGCAATAGTAAATTGGTGGATCGTCATTCATTACATTGGTCATAAATTGGTGGATCGTCATTCATTACATTGGTCATTTGCATCACTTTAGTTGGAAGAAGAAGAACTTCAGGTTAATAGTATATGATTCAAGATAAGACTTATATGATAAAATGAGATAGAGAGATTAATGAAATTTGAAAGTGTGTTGACTTCATGCTTTTTTCGAAAAAAATGTTGAAAAGACAATGTGCAAGGCCTTAGTTTTGAATGGTTTTGGGCATCTCTGCCACACAATAACTTCAGTGGTTAGGGTCCTAACCTTCCTAACCCATCGAGTGGATAGAATAATATGTTTTGTTGCGTAATAAAGGTTGTCATTAGTAAATAAGGACTATGTATTAATGTGAACATGTCTAATGTAAGAAGACTTATTAGAAGGTTTCGCCTATAGAAAGTTTTTCCTCTGTAATGTTCTCTAGAAGATAGAAATAGTATAAATAGGGGTAGAAAGAATGGAAAAGGTTGTCTTGTGAATTCATTTGTACTTGAGCTCTGCTTTGTTCCCCCTCAAAGAGGCAAGTGAACTTTGCTCTCAATATAATAAAGGTATCATCTTTTGGATCAAGTGTGTCATTGTGCTTACTGTTTCATTCTTTTCGCTAACAATTGTGATAAAAATTGTATTTTTGCTCTGCATATTTCCTTTTGGTACCTTACAAGTGGTATCAAAGCCCTTTCCTCTGCAAATTTTTAGAAAAAAAAAATCCATGCTAGAGACGTGTGTTGATGTATTTAAAGCACGGTGATCTATCGTTCGACGAGTAAAACTACAGTTGGGGAAGAATACATGCAGGAAATACACACGGTTTCACGTGGTTAGAAACACATTGTTTCACCTAGTTGGAAGCCTAGGTAACTCATGTTGGTACCCCTTATAGTAGTATCACATAAGACAACACCTGTATACCACCATTCACTTCCACGTACCCTTGGGTATATTGAAAGTCCCATAGGCCTCCTGAAACCAGTTGTAGATCAACCAATCAACTTCCTGACTGTTATAGTGGCACCGAGAACAACACTCGAGAAGACTACTCTCGCATACTTGGGTAATTGGGTAGTACAACTAACGGTATGATTGAGCCTCCTTAGTTAGAGCCATGAGATATTGGACCGAGTACTATTGTTGGACCCTGTTGGTATATCAGAGAGCTATAGCACAACTAAATCCCTTGTTCATAGGAACCCTCAAAACCCTAACTCTTGTTGTCAAAACAAAACAAAATAGAAGCACAATGGAAATTTTGCACAGCCCCGCTTTCTGCATCCAAACTAGGAAATTCCTACACAATTTTAACTATTAAGAGTTTGGGCATTATGTCACTGCAGTATTGTTCAAACAGGAGTATAACTCCAAAGAAGTAAAAAAAACAAGTATAGTGGTCCCACTTGCACCCTTATTTGGGACCTACCCCACTAGATTCCTCTCTTCGCACTGATAACAGTGATACCACTCTCTCATAAGCCCTTTCGTACGGACCCACCAACTTCGTTATGCTGCTCGGTTTGGATTTTATGCCCCCGGACCAAATTGGCCACGTCCCTCAATGGCTTGAGGAAGCGAGTTGCAACGCATGATAAAACTCAAACCGGGATTCAGATGCACAAACCGTCATTTGGATCGGATCTGGAGCATCGAGTTTCATCTAGTGGGGCCCCTCCACTATGATTTCGTCGATCGAAAAATTGTTTGTTGTAGTATCTACGACGGAAGGGTTTTGGTCAATGAGGCATAGTGCAATTTCTGAAGAGGAGGTTGATTTTCAAGAACATTGTGTCGGGCATTTTTATCTAGTGTAGTCGCGTGGGCCTTGGCCAAACAGAGTTGTGGGAGCTTACAAAACTCCGTTATACTGCTCGATTTGGATTTTATGCCCCTGGACCAAATTGGCCACATGTCCCTGAATGACTTGAGAAGACGAGTTGTAACTCATGATAAAACTCAAACCGGGACTCAGATGCACAAACCATCAGTTGCATTGGATTCAGAGCACCGGGTTTCAACTAGTGGGCCCCCTCCGCTATCATTTCATCGACCGAAAAATTGTTTGTTGGAGTATCTACGACACTATGGTTTTGGTCAATGAGGCATAATGCAATTTCTGAGGAGGAGGTTGATTTTCAAGAACACTGTGTCGGGCGTTTTTGGCTAGTGTAGTCACGTGGGCATTGGCCAAACAGACTTGTGGGAACTTACGACACTCCGTTATGCTGCTTGGTTTGGATTTTATGCCCCGGGACCACATTGGCCACATGTCCCTGAATGACTTGAGGAGGCAATTTGCAACTCGCGATAAAACTAAAAACGAGACTCAGATGCACAAACTGTCAGTTGCATTGGATCCGGAGGACCGTGTTTCAGCTAGTGGGGCCCCTACACTATCATTCCTTCGATTGAAAAACCGTTTGTTGGAGTATCTCTGACACTAGGGTTTTGGTCAATGAGGCATAATGCAATTTCTGAAGAGGAGGTCAATTTTCAAGAACATCGTGTTGGGTATTTTTGGATAGTGTAGTCATGTGGGCCTTGGCCAAATAGACTTGCGGGAGCTGACAGAACTTCGTTATGCTACTCGGTTTGGATTTTATGCCCCCAGACCAAATTGGCCACATGTCCCTGAATGGATTGAGGAGGCGAGTTGCAACTCATGATAAAACTCAAACTGGGACTCGGATGCACAAACTGTCATTTGGATTGGATCTGGAGCACCAAGTTTCAGCTAGTAGGGCCCCTCCACTATCATTTTGTTGAACGAAAAATCGTTTGTTGTAGTATCTACGACATTAGGGTTTTGGTCAAGGAGGCATAGTGCAATTTCTGAAGAGGGGGTTGATTTTCAAGAACACTGTGTTGTGCATTTTTTTCTAGTGTATTCATGTGGGCCTTGGCCAAACAGACTTGTGTGAGCTTACAAAACTCTGTTATGTTGCTCGATTGGATTTTATGCCCCCGAACCAAATTGGCCACATGTCCCTAAATAGGTTGAGGAGGTGAGTTGCAACTCACGATAAAACTTGAACCGGAACTCAGATGCAGGAACCATCAGTTGCATTGGATATGGAGCACCGACTTTCGTCTAGTGGGGCCCCTAAGTTATCATTCCGTCGAATGGAAAACCATTTGTTGGAGTATCTCCAACACTAGGGTTTTGGTCAATGAGGCATAGTGAAATTTCTAAAGAGGAGGTCGATTTTCAAGAACATTGTGTTGGGTATTTTTGGCTAGTGTAGTCATGTGGGCCTTGGCCAAATAGACTTGCAGGAGCTAACATAACTCTGTTATGCTGTTCGATTTGGATTTTATGCCCCCAGACCAAATTGGCCACATGTCCCTGAATGGCTTGAGGAGGCGAGTTGCAACTCGCGATAATACTCAAATTGGGACTTGGATGCATGAACCGTCAGTTGCATTGGATCCATAGCATCGGGTTTCAGCTAATGGGGACCCTCCACTATCATTTCGTCGATCGAAAAACCATTTGTTGGAGTATCTACGACACTAGGGTTTTGGTCAATGAGGCATAGTTCAATTTCTAAAGAGGAGGTTGATTTTCAAGAACATTGTGTCGAGCGTTTCTGGCTAGTGTAGTCACGTGGGCTTTGGCCAAAAAAACTTGTGGGAGCTTACGGAACTTCGTTATGCTGCTCGGTTTGGATTTTATGCCCCAGGATCAAATTGGCCACATGTCCCTGAATGGCTTGAGGAGGCGAGTTGCAACTCATGATAAAACTAAAACCGAGACTCGGATGCATGAACTTTCAGTTGCATTGGATTCAGAGCACCGAATTTCAGCTAGTGGGGCCCCTACGCTACCATTCTGTCGATCGAAAAACCGTTTGTTGGAGTATCTCCGGCACTAGGGTTTTGGTCAATGAGGCATAGTGCAATTTCTGAAGAGGAGGTCAATTTTCAAGAACATTGTGTTGGGTCTTTTTGTCTAGTCTAGTCGCATGGGCCTTGGCCAAACAAACTTGCGGGAGCTGACGAAACTCCGTTATGCTGCTTGGTTTGGATTTTATTCCCCCAAACCAAGTTGGTCACATGTCCTTGAATGGCTTGAGGAGGCGAATTGCAACTTGCAATAAAGCTCAAACCAACACTCAGATGCACGAACCGTCAGCTTCATTGGATCCCTAGAGCATTGGGTTTAAGCTAGTGGGGCCCCTCCGCTATCATTTTGTCAATTGAAAAATCGTTTGTTGGAGTATCTACGACACTAGGGTTTTGGTCAATGAAGCATAGTGCAATTTCTAAAGAGGAGGTTGATTTTCAAGAACACGGTGTCAAACATTTTTGGCTAGTGTAGTCGCGTGGGCCTTGGCCAAACAGACTTGTGGGAGCTTACATAACTCCGTTATGCTGCTTAGTTTGGATTTTATGCCCCCGGACCAAATTGGCCACATGTCCTTGAATGGCTTGAGGAGGCGAGTTGCAACTCGTGATAAAACTCGAACTAGGACTCGAATGCACGAACCCTCAGTTGCATTGGATCTGAAGCACCGGGTTTCAGCTAGTGGGGCTCCTATGCTATCATTCCATCGACCAAAAAACCATTTTTTGGAGTATCTCTAGCACTAGGGTTTTGTTCACTCACTCACACTCTCTCAGCTACACAGAAGTAAGGCGCAAGTTTGGAGAAGGTGATGCAACAACTGTAGCAACTCAGTTTCTTCTTGTTTAGTCTTTTGGTATCTCTCTCTTGTGCGCTACTCCTCGAGGAGGTGCACTATCTTAGCATAGTGTTGTTGCAACAACTGTGGTGGTATTTATGATTCAACTAGCCTTTGTGCTAGGGTTTATCTGTTCGAAATTGCTTTGTGAATGGAGTATATCTAAGAAAGGTTACTGGGTTTTTTCCCACATTTGGGTTTTCCTAGGATAAATCTCTTGTGTTCTTTTTGTCTCTTGTTTATGCTACTACTGTTGAGTACATGATATATATGTTACTGGTAATGAAGTAAAAGAACACTAGTAACACTAATGCTCTGTAAATAAGGAAAATCTAACAAGATTAAGTACAAAGCCTCTCCATTTTGTGTTATATATGATTATGTCTTCCTTGAAGATATTTTGAGAGTTAACTAGTCTATATGTCTTCTTCTCTTATATTTCATAAATGAATATTTTTTTAGGACATTTTGGCACACCCTAAGAAATCCCTTCCTTACAATGTTACTCCCCAAACTTGCATCTACTTCCACCTCCCTTTACGATATTTTAGGCCAGTTTCCAATACATGTCTTCTCCCCTACCACTCACCACCTCCTTTTCCCCATGGACATTAGGAAATTTATCTGGAAATTGAGCTCTAGAAAAGCTATTGATTTTGAGAGAGATGCACCAAGATGAATTTCTCGAGCATGGTTTAGATTGCCTTGCTCTTCCTATTACATATCTTTTCAATGAGGTTGTTTGCTTGAGTTTGTTGTTGTCTTGAACTCGGCCTATCATTCATCCTAATTATAAATCAATAAATAGTTATGAACCCAATTGGAAATAACTATAGGACTATTTTGATTGGACACATCTTGACCAAGTTTTATGCTACTGTACTTGATACATTTCTTTTTGAACAATTGGAGAGAGGGAATTTAGGAGCTAGAGGTCAAGCAGGATACTGTAGGGACTACCATACCATTGAAGACATCCTCACTCTTAGAGATATTATAAAAGAAACCAACAAATGGACCTCAAGGTTTATTGTTCCCTTGTAGACTTTATATAGGCCTTTGACTTCCTGCCCAACCAATGCTTGTTTGAAGGATTTTGGGACCTTGATATATTTGTGTTTCTCATCACCGTCAACATGATAATTATCAATATATGAATGAAGAATAAGAATTCGAGAGCCTAAATTGAAAAGTTGTGGGAGGGAAACCTAATAGTTATTCCTCCTCTTGTCATTTATATGGTCTATGATAACAATTTTCCCGCCTTACATTTTAATTTTTGCACTCACCTTCGTGGTGTTTTTAATTTTGTACTCTTGGAATTATATTTAGGCACTATAATAAAATTCTGATAGATTTTATAGTTAAATTTGATATGGCATAGATAAGGGGCAATTGTAACCCACATTTCTAGTGATCCCTGACCTAACAACCTTTCCAGTGATCACTGACCAACCATGAGTGATAGTGAGGAAGGGAAACTCTTTATATAGAGTGTTGATAATCTTCCTTTACAATAAAATAACAATATATTATGTGAGATCGTTATATCTATCCTAGGGAGGGATAAAATATTACTTCCTCCAACTACCTAGTCAAAAAATACAATAAAAATGAGGTGGTCAAGCCACATGTACAAAGATCCAAGTGAAAAGGCCCTAAGAGAGAGGGACATATCCATCAATGAGGGAAGAGGTTGAGTCAAGCCTGCAATGTCTAGCCTCCAAAGGCCTCCAAGTAGGTGGATCCCCAACCAATCTCCACAAACCGTGCAAATGAAATGGACACATGGGTCTCCAAGGTGAAAGTCTCTACAAACCATGACTGAAAATGCCTTAAGAGTGGATGGCCCCTCAAAACAAGCTCCAATAAGCCATGTGTGAATTGTTCAAGGTGTAAAAACCCTCCTCAAATCATGCCAACCTCCTCCTTAATTCAAAGGAGACCCAAATAGGTCCACACATGCTAAATAGTGTACCTAATGCAACCTCCAAGGTGGATGTCCCATCAATTTTTGTGACACATGCCTCCAAATGAATGAATAAGGTGAGCATTCAAGAATTTGGGACATGTCATGGCATGAGAGGTACAATGCATGAATAAATAACACCAAATTTTTTTTACCAATGCCTTGGGAATCATGAATTGACTCAAGATACGTGAAAATGCCTTGGGAATTGTGACCTACCTTGGGAATTGTGAAGATGCCAAAAAATAAAGATGAATCCAATGCCCAAAGATAACTACACATCATCATGTGATGAATTAATATGTCATCAAACCCTCTATCTAGTCATATTCCATGGAACCAAGTAGGTTCCTCAACTGTCCAAGTCTCATAAAAATCACAAGTAGTAGGGAAGAAATCAAATCTAGTGCTAAAGGGAGCTTATTCATGCTACTCTAATGCTAAAAGGAGATTATTCCTTTCCTAATCTACTATAGCATGTGCAAGATGAGGGTGCTACGTGAAATTAGAGAGCCAATGTAACCATCTTATCACCTCATCAATACAATGGTCCTTTCCTCTATGTTTAGTCAACATCCAAAACAAATAAACATTAAAATCCATATGCTTGTAGGCTAGCATATCCATTAACATTATTATAAACATGAGCCTAGGTACCTACAAATCAAGGATTTAATTTAGCATATATACAAAAGGACATGGAATACTACATGATTTCTTTATCCACCATTAGAGAGGGCTACTACAACCACTGCCGAACCACAAATTGTCTTATTGGCTTGTTACTAGTCCTAAAACATTTCCTTTGTTGTCACCTAAGAGTACATATTATTGTTTAAATCAATGTTTCTATAAATATGGTTCGAGAACTAAAGTAGAGGTCTGAATGTTTGACATGGGAAAGGTATACTTTGCAATTATCTCTTTTCCCTTTGAAAACACAACATTGTCTTCACCAAGCCAATTTAGTATCCTTCCAATAACATTCAAGTCACAATCAACAAGAATTTCAGAGATATTAAACTTAGTGTTTACAATTATAGTGGAATTGATCTGATCTTCTAAAACATGTAAATGAGTAGCATCCATTTAATTTTTTGTGTATCTTCCAACATTCTTGTACATTACAACTTCACATACTTTTGAAACAATGTCACAAACACTTGTTTGAAAAGAAGGCATGAAATCACCCATAAATGTAACATCAAAGACATGATATGTAGCTTCATCTTTGATGAAATATTTATCCCATAGGCTCCCAATAGACATCAAGTCTTTAAATTTCTTTGTTCTGTTTGGAAACAAAGTGTTATCCTTATAAACCTATCTAGTCCTCCAAGCTTCATTCTCTAAACCTTGAAACAAGGATGGGAGCACATGACTCACTTGTTATCCATCCAAAATCACAACATGGGAAAAATACTTAGGGATTTCCTGAATTGTAGCCAAGAAGGAGAGCATTTGTATTACATATTGTTCACACATCCATCCCAGTTTCTTACAAAGGCATTCAAACAAAACTTCTATGCATGTATTGTCATTAGTAACCTCTTTATTCAAACCATTCTAAAACATGAGAAGTAAAAATGTAACAATCTCTTCTCTCTCTTCATGAATGATTGCCATACCAACATTTATCATTTGTGCTCATGCATTGGTGTTGAAGCTATGAAAAAAATCAGAAATTAGGAAGGTCATAACCATAGGAAGGACCCTTGTTGTTAAGATATCATTTGCCATATTCAAGGCTAGAGTTATGCCCTATTTTATAAGCCTAGATGGATCCAAAATATCACATTCACTTGTGTCAATTTCAAAATTTGAATTATTGGTGCAATAGTTCCTTGGACAATTTGCAGGTGCCTGGTCATTGGTTTTAATTCCGTTTTTTATTGTGTGACGAACAATATCCTTGGATGCCCTAAAACAAGATACACCTTGCCCCTCATAATTTACAACACAACAATTTTGCAAAATCTCCATACACATATGTTCAGGGTTAGGTTTGAGATATGACTTTCTAAGTTGGGAGTTTCCATAGCTTGACCATACAAACACAAAATGATTACCCAAAAAAAAATTAGTTAGTATTTCTACCATGAGTCTAGTGATTTTCTCTTTTTTGCAAGCAATTACAGGTGAGTGAAGTAGGTCCTCATGGTTATTGAGCAAGGATTGATCTACATCAACTTGGAAATGAGAATTAGTAATAGGATCAAACATGGACGTGCTATAATAAATGATGATAAACTTTCTCAAATGGATGGGTGGACCAACAACATAGATATCATTTCTACATGTCTCAACACAATGTGCATATTTATTGTTGATTACATTCAATACCTTGTCTAACCTTAAAATGGACTATGAATGCAATGCTACAAGGGATAAAGAGATGATTGTGTTATTGTTTCCAACAAATGCACACGAGATGTGATCAATGGATTGATCTATCTATATCTCTTGATAACTGATTATTTCATAAATAGGTCCATAAAACAATTGTGCAAGAAAACCCTTTCTTGTGATAGATAGGTATAATGATGCACATGGCTCTATGTGACTGTAGGCTTCATAGACTTTGTATCTACAACTTACCCTTTGTTTTCTAGCCAAGCATGAACACACACCACCTACAACAAAACAATTGTCTTCAAGAGGAGGACCAACAATAAAAGAGAAATACTTATCTATTTTCATTCCACAAGGATCGTGGCATAAATTTAGCATGAGACAACCCTTCTATCCTCCTTTTTTTCACAATTACCAAAGTCATAAAAAATGGGAGGGCCATAAAAATACACCAAATATGATCTATGATTGTCAAGTTGTAATCTAACGGTTTGATCATTTATAGGATCATGCAGATGAACACCTACCTTTTTAGCTCCAAAATACCCCTAATATTTATTGACCTCAACCCCAAGGAAATTATAGAGATCATGATTCTTATATCCATTTGCATCTACGGATTCATCACATCTACTATTTGGTTGTTCTTGGAATGGCATACATTGGGTAGAATGTGGCATATTGTTATCATCATATGTTTTGGGTCCTATATACAAGTTGCGACATAGGTGTAAGTTTATTCATTATGGAGCATACAAGATTCATTTTTGGTGGCATGTTGTTTGTCACCCAAATCTGTGATTTTATCATATAAGGTAGCAGGGTTCATACCATGACAAAATCCCAAACCTATACTATATTCCTCACAATAATCATCTTGATTTGACTTCTCTATTGATTCAAAAATACAAACTTATTTATTGACATTGATAGGTTCAGATGTAGAGCTGGAAAAGGACATGAGTTGCTCACATAATGCCCTATTTATGGTTTCCCTTCCTCACTATCACTCATTGTTGGATTTTAAACTAGAAACATTTCTAGTTATCACTAACCCATGGGATTGCCTTGGGATAAGGAAGATAGGCAACCAACCTCAAATTCCATAAATTTGTTTTTTCCTAAGTTATGAGGAAGTTGAAGAAAACAAAAATGGAGTAAAGAGAGAATGCTTTCCTAAGCCATGGTATGAGGTGGCCTATCAACTCTTGAAGTACATCACATGCGAGGGTAGGATAAGTATGCTTTATTCCATATACCATTTTATATTCCTTCACTAATTGAGGAATTTTCTCCATGAAAGGCTCGAGGAAAACATCAACATCTCATACTTCCTATTGTAATCTCTAAGGGAAATGATAACCAAGGTCAAGAAAGGAAAGGAAGAGGAATTATTCCACCGCGGTCTAATAAAAGTGATAATATGTGATGCCTTAACAAGGTATCCAACAAGGATTTCCTAAGATGATTTTGTCACCATGACTAGGGAGGACTTTAAAGCCCTACAACTTGCAGCCAAAGAACCTAGTCATGAAATGGACCTCAAGAGTAAAAATAAATCTAGAAAGGTTGAAACCATCAGGAGAAGGAAGTAACATAAAAGAGTATAGGTGGAAGAAGAAGACCAGGATGTAGAAGAAACACTAATCAAAATGTGGACCCCTGATAACAGTCCCCTAAAAATCAAAGATCAGAGTCATTCTACATAAATAAGGGAGAAAACATTTGCATGAAGGGCTAGGAACAGATCCCATATAGATAAGAATACAGTAATTACTCCTCTCTCCACCACACTTGTAAATTTGGTAGAGGACCCTCTCCCTATTAATGACCTAGTTGAGGTACAAGAAGAAAAGAAACATGAATCTTCCAAGAGGGATAAAACATCAACACACAACATCATGAATGAATTAGACGAAGCTAGGGATAAATTCCTCAACTGAAAAGGAATGGTAGAAGCTAAGGGAAAATTAGAGGATAGCAACATATGGTAGAAGCTAAGGCCAAAATAATAGTTTCAGGTTATGAAAAATGCAACATATTGACAGAAGAAAACAACTGGAGGCCGAAAACAAAACTTTGAATATTGAGCTAGCCAAAACTAAGGAAGGACTAGCTAAAAAGAATGAGAAGGTTTAGATATTAGAGGAATAAATAGCTAAAATAGTAGAAGTAATAGGGGAAATTCTTAGCTACAAACCTCCAGCTAAAGTATACACCCTCTTCTTGAAGGAGTAGTGACACAAATTTTAGATAAATAGATCAACCAAGAAGCTTCCTTATAGAGTGGATACCCCGAGGGAGTTTATAGAGACGTGTGAGCAGGGAAATGAGAAAGATAGGACTCAATTGAGTGAATTTTATTACATGATTTTTTGCTTCCCAATCCCTACATATGGTCACCAAACCCATATGTAGGGGAGGTCCGACTCAAATCTTTGTGCTCATAGATCCACCATGAAGAATTAAGGGTTGTTTGGTTCTAGAAGTACATTGAAGAAGAGATGAGTAGATACCTATGGATTAGAGATGAGGCCATAAGAAAAAAGGAACTCATCAATGGTCTTGTAAAGTTGACATCATACATCGAGCTAATGCTCATTTTAGAGGAAAAACAGAGAGGGACAATTTCCCATTTTAAAGATACAGTAAAATTTTTAAGGGAAGGTGCACTCCAATCCTGACAAGCTAGATGGGGTGGGATTACTATTGATCTTCAAAGGATAGAGCCTCACTTTCCTCATAATTTATAGGTTGTGTGTAAGGAGTCTTTGAGGAAGATCAAGCTCAAATGGATTGGGCTAATATTCAATCCTCCTCTCCTACTACATACCACACATACAAAAGAGATGGATGAGGAGTAGGAGAAGGAAGATTGGAAATAAATAGAGAAGAATTCAAGGCACCATGGCGGAGGTGCCATTACTTATTTTTTGTGGCAAAAATATCAACTCCTTGTTGTTAGATCTACCTTTTGTTGTCCATGAAAAAGAATAAAATCATCTTTTTCAAGTTTGTTTAGAAATTGGGTGATTTGACATACTGATGGAGAGATCCTTGTTGTGGACATCTCGATGTAGTGAGATTAGTTCGCTTGAGACACTCTCACATTGTTAAAGGTTAGACCATGACCTGAGCTATGACTCATAGTGATTTCCTGAGGGATTAGCTACCCCTCGATGTACAAGACATGTACAAGATGGTATGGGTGCACACATACCACAACTCCAGTAGGTTGGTTAACATGCATGTGATGAGGCTAGTTGAGTAGCCATAGGATGGTCATCCTGGATTGGAGTGATTTTATAACACCTAGATGATGATATGGTGGTCCTCCGGATGGAGTGATGTTATAACACCATCGAGTAGGCTAGCTAACATGCATGTGATGAAGCCAGTTGAGTATCCATAGGATAGTCATCTTGGATTGGAGTGATGTTATAACACCCAAATGATGATATGGTGGTCCTCTGGATGGAGTGATGTTATGACACCATGGTCCTCTTGATTGGAGTTGACGATAGGTGGTCCTCCTGGATTGGAGTGACGTTATAACACCCAGATGATGATATGGTGGTCCTTTGAATGGAGTGATGTTATAACACCATGGTCCTTCCGACTAGAGTTGATGATAGGTGGTCCTCCTGGATTGGAGTGGTGTTATAACACCTAGATAATGATATGGTGGTCCTCCAGATGGAGTGATGTTATAACACCATGGTCCTCTAGAGTGGAGTTGATGATAGGTGGTCCTCCGGTTTGGTGTGATGTTATAACACCTAGATAACTATATGGTGGTCCTCCTATATTGGAGTGATGTCATTGTTGATTAAGGTTGGTTGTCATTGATGTCAACCCTTGAAGAAAGCCCCGTAGCACAAAGGTTTAGGTAATGGACCCAATATTGTTTGATGTAAATATGACTCATTATTTTTTTCATGGTTTATAAGAAGTAAATATGGATGAACTCCAAAGTGGTCCCCTTATGGGTAGAAACCCTCCATGAAGAAGACATTTTGTGGAGTAAGAGAACCCATGTAATTGTGGAATAATGAGATGAAGGAGAGAAATTGAATTTGTTAGGTAAAATATCCTAGATGGATAGTGCTTGTCATTTCATTTCCGATGGTATGTGGAAACGTCACATAATTCCTCATGGTTAGAGAGTTGTGGCCATGAGAAGTTGGAGACTTGAGGCTTAGGTAATGGACTAGAAGTTTGTTTTGAGGAGTAACAGTATGAGTTATGATATATTTTCATATAATACTATTCTATATGGGCAGTACATGTCATACCATTATCCATGGTATGTAGAAGCATTCCACATAACTCCTCCTGATTTGAGATTTATGGCCTTATGAAGTTGGAGAGACCCTCATATGTCATCTAGAAGCTAAAGGTCAAAGTAATCAAAAGTGGTTTAAGAGATTTAAAAGGTAAATAATAAAAGTGAAGTGATGAGTGCATTATAATTCAAAGTGAATACAAAATAAATTATTTCAATATGTAATTTTAATGGAGAAATTAAAAGTGGACCCAACCCTAAAATAAGGAAAGTGGGCCAGTGACCCTGAAGATGTTTTAAGGAAGCTACTTGAGTATAAATAAGAATAGGAGGCTCTCTCATTTTGAAACACACTTGAGAATATTGGATATCTATATGTCTGGGGTAACCAAGGGATATATAAACTAGATTTTGGTGAAGGTGGAAGAAATAAGGCGAGAAATGCAAAGGAAGGGATAAATTCTTTTGATGGTGCTTTCTAAGGTATGTTATTCTGGTAATCTCATTTTCAGCCTAACTTTTTCTATAATGATTCAGACGGTGAAATTGCTATGAAAGTGAGAAACATATCCAAGTATCTATGGTAATAAAAATTCAGCTTTGGGTCATTTTATTTTTGGGATTTACACTCCGTGTAAAATAAGGTTTACAGTCAGTCCACGAGCAGTCAAAATCAGGTGTTTTGGGTAAAATGTCATAACTTATTCATAACAGATCAAATTCAGTGAGACCAAATGTGTTGGTTAAGGAGATTACAGTCTAGTATGTTGTGTAACATTTTTCAGATCAATCCATCAAAAATTTTTGCGGGGAATGCTCTACAAACTCGCTCTCTAGAATAGGCAGGGAATTATTGAGGTATGCCTTTTGCTATAAATCATTTACGAGAGGGTTCCAAGTAGTGACACTTCGAGGAATTGCATAAAACACCTTGAAGAACATTGTGTATCAGTTTCATCTTTATACATTACAGGTAGAAGTTGTAGTTACTTTAAGTTAGGGTTGTTGATAATCCAAAACTAGGCATCTTGAGACTAAAAGAAAAGTTTGATGAAAATGCTAGTCTCTTGTTTTTTAAAAGTTAGGGAAGGGTTTGCAGCAATGTGATCATATACACCAGGTCTATTATAGAGCTACAAATCAGATTTGGATGATGAAATTGATGAGGCTTTTGGTTGTGGTACGTTGAGGTACATGGTTGAGACAAGTAGTTGATGAATTGGCACATACATGAGGTGTATAGTTGATGATGTTGAGGTACATATTGATGAGTCATAGTTGATGAGTAGTTGACACATGATTGGTACATACTTGGTATATGGTTGGATACACTTGTTTATGGTATAGATTGATTCTGAGGTTGATGCATGGTTGATGAAAAATTCATGTTTATTGGTACAGGTTAACAACAACATATCTCACAGTGACAGTGTGATAGTGATTCCATCATTCTACTTGTACTTCCAGAATTGTTAGAGACGGGGCAAGGATAGGTGGTTGCCACCACCTGCTAGGTTATGGTGGAGAACATTGGGGGTTGTAGCCTCATACAGTTACTCTTGAGAGTGGGAGTTGGAGATTCCCTCTGTTTGTATGCTGAGAAACTAGGGGTTGGAGCCTCCTTCCGATTCTGTTGGAAAACAAACTAGGGGGTTGGAGCCTCCTTCCAGTTGCAGCTGGAAAACAAAGGAAGTTGGTGCTTCCAATAAATGTAATTCTTCAAGACATATAAGAAAAAACATTATGTGGTTTTCTCCCGATTTGGGTTTCCACATAAAACACTGGTGTACTATGTATGTGTGTGATTGTTTATTTCTTACTACTGATTATTGGATAATAATTCTACATTGATATAACATTTGAAGAAAAAATATTATAATTATACTATTATTGATTCACCCCCCCTCTTAGTAATCCAACAATTGGTATCAGAGTAGGTTCCTTCAGAAATCAATTTAACCACTGAAAGGTAGATCATAGAGAGTACCAACTCATATAAAAATGGAATACCACGGTTTGATGGACATAAGTATGTTTTTTGGAGCATAAGGATGAAGACATATATATAGGCACAGGGATTTCAAGTTTGGCAATCAATTGTAGATGGATACAAAGCACCAACAGTTCCACCAACAAATGACAAAGTAGTGAAACTCGGTGAGAATAATTCCAAATCCATAAATGCACTTTTGAATGGTCTCAGTGATACGGTATTCACCAAAGTTGCACATTGTAAATCTGCTAAGGAGATTCAAAAGTCAAAGCAACAAAGCTTCAAACTTACAGAGGTCAGTTCAAACAACTAAAAATGAAGGAAGATGAAGATATCACAACCTACTTCTTATGAGTCGATGAAACAGTGAATGCAATCATAGGATTGGGAGAAGAAATCGAAGAATCTGTAATTG
>SNQJ01S0035637.1:0-41225 GCA_010110895.2 Picea sitchensis | reverse complement strand
GGTCAGTCCAGTGTGGAAGCTCAACCTTGCCGGATCGTTTGAGATGCGCAGCATAAGCTGTCACAAACTCGCGGGGAGAGACGTCTTTCACTGTGCACGCCGTTGCCATGGCCGCTAGGGTTTCCCTACACTCTTTGTAGTTTGTCTATTCATTTTTATTATTTTTTATTAAGAACTAAACATAAAATAATTAAACAAAATAAAAGATTTTAATCACCTAGAATTCGGTGAAAATTTAATAAATTAAAGCTCAATTTTAGTTTCCTATTTCATATCAAAACATGAATATTCAATCTCAATGATTTCACTGAGTCTTAAAACCCTCCCATACCATCAATGCATTCGCCTAGTCTAACCATGTAAAATTTCAACGCATATAGTCACATTTTGAAGAAATTTCAATGTTGGCCCCATCCACTGCTCACTGTGTTGGGTCGGTTGATGACATTGCAGATGGGCATGTTGGAAGACATTACATGACATTTCAAGAGATTTCCAACCAATATTCTGTAGATGGGAATGATGAATGATGAAAATGAGACCGCATAATGAAGGTTCATGCAAATGTGGAGGATGTCGAAGATTATGCGGGGACATCAGGCATCCTTGAGTCTTGAAACCCTCACATACCTTCATGGCATGTGTCTCATTTAACCATGTCAAATTTCGATGCATACAGGCATAGTTTGAAGAAATTTCAACCTTGGCACCATTCACTACTCACCATGCGGTGTTGGTGGATGACATTGGTGATGGGCATGTTGGAAGATGTTCCATGACATTTCAAGAGAGTTTTGACAAAGATTCTATAGATGGGAATGAGGAATGCTGACGATGAGACTGCATGATGAACATTGATGCAAACGTGGACGATCTCAAATATTATGCGAGGACATAAAAAATCCTTGAGTCTTGAAACCCTAGCATATCGTCAAGGCATGTGTCTACTCTAACCATGTCAAATTTCGACGCATACAGGCACATTTTGAAGAAATTTCAACGTTTACCCCATTCACTGGTCACCGTGCGACGTCGATGGATGACATTGGTGATGGGCGTGTTGGTCGAAGACGTTCCATGAAATTTCGAGAGAGTTTCGACAAATGATGACAATGATACTACATGATAAACGTTGATGCAAACATGGACGATCTCAAAGATTATGCGATGATGTCAGACAATATCCTTCAATATTGAGACCCTTGCATACCGTCAAGGCATGTATCTAGTCTAACCATGTCAAATTTCGATGCATGCAAGAATAGTTTGAAGAAATTTTAACATTGGCCCCATTCATTACTCACCATGTGGCATTTGTGATGGGCACATTGGAATACGTTCCATGAAATTTCAAGAGAGTTTCGACAAACATTCTATAGATGTGAATGACAAATGATGGCAATGATAATGCATGATGAAAATTGATGCAAATGTGGACGATCTCAAAGATTATGCGGGGACATCAGGAATCCTTGAGTTTTGAAACCCTCGCATACCATCAAGGCATGTGTCTAGTCTCACCATGTCAAATTTCAATGCATAGAGTAACAACTTGAAGAAATTTCAACGTTGGCCCCATTCACTACTCACCGTGCAACATCAGTGGATGACATTGGTGATAGGAGTGTTGGAAGACGTTCCATGAACTTTCAAGAGAGTTTCGACAAATCCCTAAATCCCCTAACCCCTAAGCCATTGACCCTTAAAGCCTTAAGCCCTAATCCCTAAACCCTTAAGCCCTAAACTTTAGTTAATCACTAATCCCTTAACACAAAATCCCTAAATCCCCTAACCCCTAAGCCATCGACCCTTAAACACTTAAACCCTAATCCCTTAATCCATAAACGCCTATGCCCTAAGAACTTAAACATTAATCGCCTAGCCCATAATCCCTAAGCCATTAACCATTAAACTACCTATCCCGTAAGCGCTAAATCCCTTAGCTATTGACCCTTAATCCCTTAAACCATAACCCCTAATCCATTAACCCTTAATCCTTGTGCCCCAAATCCCTAAATCCCATAATCCTCAAAGCCCCTATCCACTTAACCCCCATCAGCTCAACTAATTACCTATTTAGGCACATCCGACGCTAAATTTGGCGCTATTTCTGACGCTTTTAGCACCTAATTTAGCGCCTACATGTTTTGGTTGGTGCAAAAAATGCCAGAAATAACGCCATCCCAATAAATAGCACCGAATTTTTCAAAAAATTGGAGAAAAATACACTAAAACAATCTTTGGAAGCAAAAAAGGGAGCAAATCACAGGGATTTGTTGTAGTGTCGTATTTTTGTATGGAGAGCTTGTAAATCCTTCTAGATTATCTCCTTAAGTTCAATAACTTGTAAGGGCCTCAGAGTGATTTCGAACCCTTGACAAATAACAACAATAATAATAATCATGATTAAAGTCCTTTAGAATTAAAAAAAAATTGTTAAGTCCCCAAAGTGGACTGTTATATTACCGTAAAATACTGTGTTAACCTAGGAGAGATCGCAACCATTGATCTAGCCAATCGAAATATCTCAACCATTTGTCGGTGAAGGCAGACAGTCATGAACGCCTGAGTGCCCAATTTATGTAAATTATGAAGATGTGGATAGTCAGTGAAAGAACGATAGTCGTCGATCATATTAGAAGATAGAGGATATATATGAGTCATTGATCGTGGTGGATTGGTTGGAATGGTCTCGAGAGTGGAGGTAGGGGCACTCCAAAGGGATTTCTTTGAAAAGAGAAACCCCGAGAGGAGATCTATACAGTTGATCTCTTACTGCAAGGCTTAGGAGGGAGGACATGGATGGTGCCACGTGTCCAACAAATATCGTGCCAACTTAATGACTCTTGTCAATTGTTAATTGGTTGACAAGATGAGTGTGGGTCTAGCTGGGGTAGGAGAAACTTAGACCATTGATTAAATTTCAACCGTTGATCAGGGAGATTGTAAGTGCATCAATGCTATTCATCGTGGAGGGTTCGTTGGAGTAGTTTGATAGACTGGAACAAAAACACTATGAACAAAGGACTCTGAATGCAAATCCAGACCATAGATCAGTGAGTGGGTGAGACACGACGATAGTCGTCGATATATTGTATCCCAACTAATCCATGAGAGGATGTGGCGATGAATTGATGACGCGGCCTACCAATTCGATAGTCCATGGTAGTGACAGATGTCACCTACGGATTGGCCTGATGGGAAAAAGATGAGTCCCATTAGGTGAAGAGGTCCTTTGGATCTTCATTTTCAATTATGGTCATTTGAGCGGTCAGGGTTCATCCCTGGGAAATCTGGACCATAGATTCCCGACGTATCGTTGTCGGAGGTAGAAGGTGGGTGAATCAAGAGGAGGCCCAAACATCGATGACATAGGTAAACAATGACGTGAAGAGAACTGTTGATATACCAATGGGGGAGAGGCATATCACTCGTTGATCTTCTATGAGATGTATTCAGAAGAGGAGCGAGGACAATTACATCATTAATGATGTGACATGCCGACAAGGTAGCCAGAGTTTCCTTGGAACGACAGGTGTCAGCTATTGATTGGTTGATGAGGGTTTGGAGAAGAATGACGATGTTAACCATTGATCTCATTGGAGATCTGGCAAGGATATCTGGACCGTTGGATCTAGATGTGTCGACATAAAAAATGTGCGAGGTTGGCATGGTCACGTTCGACCAAGAAAAGTAGACAATAATGGGAGTCGGGGCTAACGCTGACCATTGATCGGTAGAGGGACGAGGTGAAATATCCATTGTATATTTTGTGGGTCACATCCATGTATCATGGAGACCTTTGGGAGCGTTAAACTACATCGCCAACGTGCTCTGAACCATCGAGAGCTGCGAATTGTAGGATTTGGGGGAGGTTCCCATCAGTGTATCGTCATTAGATTTTGTTAGTGGGAGTGAACCAAGAGATAGGAAATATTGACAGTGACAAAAATGGGCCAAGGGATCGGGCCCATGGAATGATCACATAGGTGGTAGTTTCCATGTCAGATGGCACTAATGACGAGGTGCCACATGGCAGTGAGATGGATTTTAACTATGAGAGCCTGGGAAACTTTAGGAGGCCATAACTTTTGATCCTGAGCTTATAATTGAGCATGGTTACAGTCATTGGAAAGATCCTGATGAGCAGAAGATGATGAGACACTCAACAAGTGGTTTTGAGATAACCGAGAAAAGCAAAAATTTAATGCCCCATCCCCTAAAAGGTTACTTAGGGCGTTGGGTGTGTTACAGAGTGGTATCATAACAAAGTTCAAAATCTAGGATTGAATGGGTCACCAAGACCGCTTAAGCCTGTGTAAAAAGGATTTTATGTTTTCTGGAATGCATGTTTTTAAAATATTGACGTAAAATGCTAATGATGATTGTTGTTTCAACACATAGGAAGAATTGAAAAATCACAGAGGTGGATGGTGCAGCGCAGTATGGATGACACCTTGCACCTCAGAGATAAAGAGTCTGATGGTCGGAGGGAGAGAGAAACCCCTCCAAATTTGATGGCCACTATGAGAATTTTGAAGGTAGATAATGAGAGACTTATGAGAGCCCATGCCGAATAGGCAGAGTTGAATGCAGTTCTACTGCAGATCCTGTCCGAAATTCAAAAACATCTACAACAAGGCCATAACAACACATAATTACAACAATAGGAGAGGTTGAAAACCCCTTCGGATGCTCAAAAGCATGGATTGGCTCACAACGATGCAGGAAGGAGTTATTCCAAAAGGAAGCATCGTGGTACCAAGAAAGGTGAATCGAGTGGAGGTGTTTCCACATAGTCCTCTAGTCGGAAGACTATTTCAGTAGGACAGTTCAGTAGTGGCACTAAATCCAACATTTCTAAGAAGTGAAAGAGAAAGAATTCTCAGAGGTTTCTAACTGAAGAATTCAAGAAGGCTAAGTCGCCTACCTTTGATGGGGAGATAAAGAAAGGAGAATAAGCCAAAGCATGGCTATTTGGGTTGAAAAAGTACTTTTGAGTACATAATTATTTTGACAAGACCAAGGCAAGGATTGTAGTATTTAACGTGAATGGAGGGGCTTCCATTTGGTGGGAAGACCTCAAGGAAATCAAAAGGATAAAGGAAAGAAAATTGACATGGAAACAATTTGAGAAATACTTTTGTAAAGCTTACCTATCTGAAAAGTGTTATGATGAAAAGATAAAGGAATTCCATGAGCTTAAGTTGGGACAACTTACCTTAGATGCGTATGCAAAATGATTTATGGAGTTATTGAGGTATGTTCCCTATATTAAGGATGAGAAGGAGAGAATCCAACACTTTCTTAGTGGGTTACCATAGTCCTACCAAGATCAAATTGAGTTTGATAAACCTAATACGTTGGAGGACACCATTCAGAAGGCCAAATGTTGTTACTACCAGTCTAAGCATAAACATGAATCTTCCAAAGATTGGAAAAGGAAGGACAAGAGTGTATTCCAAAAGAAGGGATTCAAGTTTTTCCCCGCAAGAATTCTGGGAAGGATGAACAGTTAGGTCATCCAAGCAGGAGTGTGCATTAGTAAATGTTTTTGTCTCAAAGTAGGAATAATTCAGCAAAGCAGGAAAGGGAAAGAATAGAGGAGTCCAAGAAAGGACCTTTGAAATGTTGGGGGTGTTGAGAGCCACATCTGTTAAGGAATTGTCCCCACCGGAAGCATGACAATCAAAGAGTGTATAACATGTAGGAGGTAACTACAGTCAATGAATTAGCCATGAGTGTACTGAGAATCTATGCAGCAGTAGAAAATCGGCAAGCAAACCACCAGGCCTCTGTGGTGGAATTGGAAGGTATTATTACTAAACGACCAATCTATGTTTTAATTGATCCAGGATCTAATATTAGTTATATTTCACCTTGAGTGGTTGAGGCATGTTCATTATAGAGAAAGAAGCACACCAAAGTGTGGTTATTTCAGTTAGCCACTCGAACAAAGAGGAAGGTGGCGGAGGTAGTTGAAGCCAATCCAATTGGGATGGATGGATTTCAAACCCAAGCAGTTCTGAATATCCTACCCCTTGGATCTTATGACGTGTTGTTGGGCATGGATTGGTTAGTTGCCCACAAGGAAAAACTAAAATATTATGAGAAAATGTTAGGATCTGAAGATGAGAAAGGCAATACCAGAATTTTGCAAGGCATTCGAAAACCAGTATTTGTGAGACAAATATCAACGTCGCAACTTTAGAAGTTTAGTAAAAAGGGGTGTCCCTTATATTCTATACAAGTACTAAACTCAGAAGAAGGCAAGGAGTTGGAGGATGAAGATCACCAAGTGCTATGGGAGTTCAGAATGTGTTTCCTAAGGAGGTATCTGGATTACCTCCGAAAAGAGATCTCAATTTTTCAATTGAACGTGTGCCTAGAGCAGTGCCAACATCGAGAGTGCCTTACAGGATGAGCACACCAAAGTTGGTGGAACTGAAAATGTAGTTGAAATAAATGTTGGAAAATGGTTACATCGGGCCGAGTGTGTCTCCATGGGGAGCACCAACCATGTTTGTAAAGAAGAAAGATGGTACCTTGAGACTATGCATCGATTACAGGTAGCTAAACAAGATGACCATCAAGAACAAATACCCTTTTCCTAGAATATACAATCTCTTTGATCAGCTCAGAGGGGGTAAATTTTTCTCAAAGATAGAATTGAGGTTGGGGTATCACCAAGTCAAAATTAAATATGATAACATCCACAAGATAGCCTTTAGGATAAGGTATGGGCACTATGAGTTTGTTGTGGTGCCATTTGGGCTTACAAATGCACCAACTACATTCATGTGTTTGATGAATAGTGTGCTCAACAAGTATTTAAATAATTTTTTCTTAGTATTCATGGACGACATTTTGGTGTATTCCAAGAACTGAGAGGAGGATGAAGAACACCTCAAATGATTGTTACAGGTGTCAAGAGAACATCATCTATATGCCAAGCACAACAAGTGTGATTTCTTTAAAAATGAAATCCAATATCTATGCCATGTAATCTCAGTTGAAGGAGTGGTAGTAGATCCTGTAGAGATCAAGGCAATCATGGATTGGCCTGCCCATAGAACTATGACAGAAGTAATATCCTTCATGGTATTGGTCGTATATTATAAAAGGTTCATCAAGGGATTCTCCAAGTGTGGTCACTAGAGTGTAAAGATAGCTTCCAACAACTGAAGAAACTATTGCCTAATGCCCCTATTTTAAAGATTGCAGACCCGAAAAAAGACTTCCTGGTTTGCAAAAATTCTTTCAAAGAAGGATTCGACTAAGTTCTCATGCAAGAAGGGCAAGTGGTTTGTTATGAATCATGTAAGTTGATTGAACATGAGCAGAAGTATGTCACCCATGATCTAGAATTTGCAGCAATTGTACATCCGTTGAAGATGTGGAGACATTACTTGCTCGGGAGGAGATTTATCCTCGTGACTGACCATTGTGGTATGAAGTATTTATTTGAATAGCCCAATTTGAATCCTAGACAGGCCACGTAGATGGTGCCAATCAGTGAGTTTGACTTTGAAATCAAACACATAAAAGGAAAAGAGAACAAAGTAGATGACGTGCTTAGCCGAAGCGTTCAAACAATACACTTAGCAACAACAAGTGTAGGAGAGTCCAACATTCAATAGAGGATCAAGAACATCTTGCCGAAAAGCAAGTTCTTCAATCAAGTGAAGGAAAGGTTGTAACAATAATCTAGGGAAAATATTTATGAAGGATATCAACTAAGGGTTGATAATCAACTGTTGTACAATAATAGGTTGTATGTGCCTAATTCAATGGATTTGAGGCGCTTGATTATGGATGAGCTCCATAAAACACCATATGTGGGTCACCCTGGTTACCAGAAAATGGTGACAACAATTAGACAACTATATTATTGGCATGGAATAAAGCAAGACATTGATCATTACATTGTGAAGTGTTTGGAGTGCCAACAGGTAAAAGTTGAGCATCGACACATTGTTGAACTATTGCAGCCTATACAGATACTAGAATGGAAATGGGAAGTGATTTCCATGGATTTTATCACAGGTTTACCGAAGACAATAAAAAAACACAATGCAATCATGGTTGTAGTGGATAAGTTGAGAAAGGAAGCCCATTTTATCCCCATAAAATCTACTTATAAATCCATAGATGTTGCCAATGTTTTTATGAAAGAGATATTCAGATTGCATGGTTTGCCTAAAACCATAAATTCAGACATAGACACTAAGTTCACCTCAAATTTCTGGAAAATCTTATTGGCAGGTTTAGAAATGTAATTGGCATTTAGCACAACCTACCATCCTCAAACAGATGGTCAGACCGAAAGGGTGAACACAGTGCTGAAGATATGTTATGGACACATGTTATGCATCGACCCAAGTAGTGGGAAGAATATTTATCTTTGGTAGAATTCACATACAACAATGGTTATCAAGAATCATTGAAGATGAGCTCGTTCGAGGTTCTGTATGGTAGGAAGTGTAGAGTTCTGATTTGTTGGGATATTCTAGTGGATAAAATCACACTTAGACCTGAATTGCTAAGAGAAATGGAACATGCCATAATTAAGATAAGACATAATTTGAAGCTTGCCCAGGATAGATAGAAGAGCTATGTTGATAGCAAGAGAACCCCCAAAGAATTCAAAGTAGGAGACCACGTGTATCTCCGGGTGAAACCCAAGAGAAGCTCCTTGAAAATGGGGATGTGTGCTAAATTGGCTCCCCGATATTGTAGATCATTTGAAATCCTAAAGAGAATAGGACCAATAGCATAAAGAGTTGCTTTACCACCTACTATTAAAGCACATAATGTATTCCATGTGTATTCATTAAAGAAATATGTACATGATTTTAATCGTGTTATTGATTGGACTGTAATATAGGTGGAACTAGATGGAGAATTCTATCCAGAACCCCAATGCATCTTGTACAGGAAAGAAACAATGCTCCAGAATCAAGCCATCATGCAGGTCAAGGTGCAATGGAAGCACTTTGGAGCATATGAAGCTACATGGGAGATGGAAGATGCCATGAGATAGGCATGCATTTTGTTTAATGTATAATTGTAGGTACATGGTGTTTTAAATGCCAAGGACATTGTTTCTTTAAGGGAGAGTGGAATGTAACACCCTGTTTTCCCTCAAGACCGTAATTATGCACAAAATTTATATATTAATGTAATGAGACATGTAATTCTGTTTTGAATTAATAAGAACACCAAACCATTGACTGAGAGAGAACAACCTTGACAGTACTAGCCATGATATACCAGAGAAAATTGACAAGGTAGGGACTGATTGAATGGTTGTGGGAGGTGGAACTGATATGTTTCAATGAAGAAAATAGGAAGCTTGCACAACAATCTAATTTATGCTTGCAAACATAAATCCACACCCACAGGCATACCATATGTGTATGAAACCATGTGACCATTAAAAGAATTCACAGAGGTGGTTGGGAAGTTAATGACTATTGAAAGTTTATCCTTGCAGAGAGAAAAAAGGTTGATTGAACAACTAACAGGTGGATACCACAAAACCGCCCCTTCAGAATGGGAGTTGCAGACTGCAGGTTATGTCTACAGGAAGTCACAGAGATATCGAGGAAATAGAGAAGAAGGTGGGAGGAGGAAAACACGATTAGATAGAAGGGATCAGACACCAAAAAAGAGAAGGCATGAGACATAGAGCCAAGCAAGAGAAAATAGAGTGCAAAGACTCGGATGTGATGATTGAGGAATAGAAGGAAAAATAAGATATTTCTGGAGGAAAACAATAAGCTTGTTTGAGTTGTTGATGATCACCCTCAACAGAGAAGACCTAGATCACAAACTTAAGCATTAGTGGGTTGTAGCTTGGTGCTTACTGGACATAAATGGACACTGGTAAGGGGAGTCGCTGAGGGACTATTGATAAGAGAAGGGACTCCCTTGTGTAGAGGAAATCCAGTTGAGAAACCACCTAATAAACCTATGGAGACCTGAATCTCAATGGGAGGTGGAAACTTTTGTTGTGTTAGAGGAGGAAAGAGAGTAACCTTCCTGGATCATCACAAAATTGGAACCCTGATAAGTCAGTTTCCTTGGTGGTATCATGGCTTGGCAGGGGGGTGGCGTGATGTAGGAAGTTACTCTGCAGTAAGGCCTAAGGTTGGGAGGAAAGGAGACCTCTCTCAGTCAGCCGAGTTTGGCAATTTCCTTACTGGATAAGTGTTTATTTGCACTAAAAATTCTTATGAATAGTATAACTATATGCATGTGTAAATGTATGAAATTAAGAGGAAATTCAGTTGTTTCTAACCCATGTTTTGAATGCATGAAACTCAGGATATGTTATGATGTTTATTACTGAACTGAGAATTGTGAAAATGAGTTAAGTATAGACTATTACATACTTGAGAATTTCTAATTTTTGTATGGAGAGCCTGTAAATCCTGCAAGATTCTCTCCTTAAGTTCAATAACTTGTAAGGGCCTCAGAGTGATTTAGAACCCTTGAAATAATAATAATAATAATAATTAGGATTGAAGTCTTGTAGAATTAAAAAAAATGGCTAAGTCCCCAAAGCAGACTATTATATTATCGTAAAATATTGTGTTAACCCGGGAGAGATCGCAACTGTTGATCTGGCCGATCGAAACATGTCGACCCTTCATCGACGAAGGCACATATTCATCAATGAACGAATGTCTGATTTGTATAAAGGGAAATATCATGGATAGTCGATGAAAGATTGACAACCTTCAATCACATTAGAACATAAAGGAGAGATATGAATCGTTGATCGTGGTGGATTGGTTGAAATGGTATCGAGCAGGGAGGTAGGGGAAATCTAGAGGGAATGCTATGAAAATAGATCTGGATCGTTGTGCTATCATGATGGGAGAAACACTAAGAGGAGATCTATACCATTGATCTCTTACTGCAGGGCTTAAGAGGGAGGACGTGGATGATGCCACGTGTCCAACAGAGGTCGTGCTAGCTTAATGACGCTTGTCAATCGTTAATTGGTTGATGAGATGAGTGTGGGTCTAGCTGGGGTAAGATAAACTTAGACCATCGATTAAATATCAACCATTGATCAGGGAGATCGTAAGTGCATAAACGTCATTCATCAGGGAGGGTTCATCAGAGTAGTTTGATAAACTGAAATGAAAACGCTATGAATGGAGGAATCCGAACATAAATCCAGACCGTAGATTAGTGAGTGGGTGAGAAATGATGATAGCCGTTGATCTTTCGTAGTAAAAACTAATCCATGAGGGGATGTGGTGATGACCTGATGATGTGGCCTTCCAATTCGATTGTCCATGTGTCCACGGTAGTGACAGGTGTCACCTACGGATTTGTAATATCCCCCGGTAGAGCCCCAGTTGTAATTATGAATTGTAAACATATTTGATAGGCTAGTGAGCCAAGTTATAATAATCTAGGAGGCTTATGTGGTGATTAGGCCAGAGAGCCTAGGATGCTAAGGCCAGGAGCTTGTTTTGTATATGTAATTATGCAAAATCATTAAGAAAAATATACACATCGCTGCGTGTAGACCGACCACGAAGAAAGAGTGATGGGGGGCTAAGCTTCCACAAGGCTGGGCAAGGGAGGGGGCTAAGTGTTTGGGCCAAGGGGATAAGCTAGGGGGATTACCTCTAAAGGAATAATATTTTAATATTAATGCCTGAAGGCTAAGGTGGACATGTTGAGTGTTGTCCTAAGTTCCTGGAAAATGAACGTATGCTAAGTGGAGTGCATGCGACTGCAGGAAGACATGTGTCAACCTGGGCGCATGCAGTTATAGTTGGGAAAGACAACGTTGTTGGGTTCGCTTCCCATTGTGCCATCCTCCGCCTGAGTTCACTGGGATCGAGGGATGTCTGAACCAGTTTTTCCTCTGCGTATGCATTTGCATACTCGTGCACATCGAAGGAAACCCTCATGGGAAGGTGGTTCGTTCTGTCCATTCTTCCATCTGGGAGTCGGAACCCGAAACCTCTGTGATCGACCTCTGCATTGTTTCCTTGTCATGCATCCTGAACTCAGTGGGAAAACCCATGGTCTGATCCGCCATCTATCCTGTTTGCTCTATGATCGACCTCTACATTGATTCCTTGTCACGCACCCTGAAACCAGTGGCAAACCCGTGGACTGAGTTGCGTCTTCTGTGAAGCTTGAACATTCCGTAAATGTCTATGTCGTGTGTGTTATAACTGTGGGCTATTGTGGCCATATAGTTCCTTAGCTGAGTGTGGCTTGTTGCCGTCGTCTGTTCCTTGCTGAGCCTTGCAATTGTCCTCCTTGTGTTGGAATGGAGTTGAAGAAGCAGATTGTCAGGCCTGTGTGCAATGCTCTCTCCAGGTGAGAGAGGTGGTTGTGGTTGAAGAAGCAGGTTGTCATGCCTATGAGAAAGTCTCTCTAGGTGAGAGAGTGCGCGGAGGAAATGAGAACTTCTAGAAGGGGTCATGTAGTTGCCTCAGAGCTCAGAGAATTTTGGTCCGGCTTATTGTTGAAGCCCAAGGCAAGGGAGGTTTAGTAGCCGAAGGACTGTTCGGTGTGACAGTGAAGGTGTATACTCCTTGGGTGGGACAAGCATGTGGGGAATGAGAGTCTGTGAGTAGTGGGCATAAGTGGCTCTTGGGAGAGAATCCATCCTCATAAACTATGTGTCTTCCTGTTGACCTTTCCTAGCTTAGGATTCCCTTGCCTGGTGGAGCTTAGTCCCATATCGGGGGTGACCTACTGCTAAGAATGATGAGAAACACGGTCTATGGCTGGGAGGTTCGTGGAAGGTCTGCACGCAGTTGGTGGTGTTATTCCAGTTGCAAGATAAGTATAATTTATCTGCTTAATTTTATGTTATGCATAATGTTGGAATGTTATCATGTGTTCCACTGCATGTATGAATTGTTGTTAATTCTATTTAAATTTGAATGGTAACATTAACTCTATGTTAAAAGTGTTAATTTGATTTAATGCATATTATATTTATATGTGAATATTCCGCAGTAGTGGCATTGCCCGGTCTCTGTGGAAGGCCGAGGATGCTACAGTTTGGTATCACAACTAAGTCAGAGCTGAGTAGTGGCATTGCCCAGGCTTGTTGATGGTTGGGGATGTTACAAATTGGTATCAGAGCATGGTTACAACACTGAGCATGGATGGGCCATGTTAGTGGCTAACGAGACAAATATTTCAAAGTGAATTGTTGTCGAAAAAGATAAAATTCGAAGTTTAGAGTGTCTCTGGGTGCAAGGAGTGCGTCGACAGAGTCTTTGACTCAAAAATCTTGGGAGAAATAGATTGAGTTTTCTCGTAAAGGGACACGAAGAACTGTTGCAAGGAGTGCACAAATCTGAAAGTCGACTAAGTATCGAAGCAACCCTCTAAGGAGAAAGGGGTTCGAGAAACGAAGCCTAGGAGGAGTAGCGGTATCGTAAAACCACAACTTACGTGGTATTTGGCCACAGGGAGAGAGATCACAACACTGGTGGTGTTGGGACCATAGGATCTGTTCAGAAGGAAGGGAAAGCCTTTACGACCGTCAGATCTGGAGAAGGTGTAGAAGGGTTATCTTGGAAGCCCTTCGAACTTCGTGACTTCGGTGAAGTTGATGCAAACTAAGAGAAAGGCCGAAGCCTCAAACTCCGAAGTCTAGAGGAGAGATCTACACCATAGATCTGGGGAGAAGTATTACCATTAGATCTGATCCATCAGGATTTTTCGAATGACTTATGGTTGAGTTTTATTCGCATGCATTAATTGATCATTGGGAAACTTTAACGAAAGAGCGAGAAAATAAATGAATTATACAGCCATTGACATATTTTCAGATCTGAAAACACAATGAAAAACAACAAAACCATAATACACAGGTTTGATAACGGAGTTCGGCAACTTTGCCTACGTCTCCGGGCCTTTTCTCTGTGAGGGAGGCTTCTTGATTTCTTTTCAAAAGATTATTAGTACATATTTACAATGCCTATTGGCTTCTAGACTGATCTGGTCTTGTTCGCCATGATCTCTAGAATCTTGCGCAACTTACGGCACCTGAAACGGATGTCCCGAGCTCTCAGAAATCGTCCGACATCATCTCTACCTCAACAGCTTCCCTGGCTCAAACTGGCTTTGACTTGGCTTTTCCTAAGCATCTTTGCTCTCCAAAACCATCCAAAAGCTGTGTGCTTGGCCTCAAAATGGCCTTGGTTAAATAGTGGGGGAGTTAGTTGTCCATCTCCAACTTCCTCCACGAATTTAGGCTCTAAAAAAGCCCAATAACTCCCATAACTCCCAAAAATGAGTAAATTACATTAAAAAGGAGTTTAATTAACAAATAAATCCAAAAAGTGGTTAAAAACCCACTTTTTAACCATAAATTGGTTAAATTCAGGCTTAAGCCCCCTTTTCTAAGCGCGCGCCCCCTTAGCTGGTCATATGCAGCTCCATAGGACTATGGGTCGGGGCTAAGCCCCAGCCCGACCCCCGTCGTATATACAATTCAAACCATTTAAATACAACTTGTTTCGCATATATGCCAACTAACATGTAATGGCTCGTTGGCAATGGGAACTTTACAAAAGCTTTGATATAGTGGGAGGTCACCGGTTCGAATCCGCTCGACTCCAAAACTTTTGACCCAGGCCATATTGACCAAAATCGGGGTGCCACGTGGCAGCCGCTGATTGGGCCACGTGGCACCCAACTATTCACTCGAACAGTGCCACGTGTCGCTTACCGATTCGCCCACATCATCTGCCACGTCAGATCTCCGTACCTTGCCACGTCACTTGCCACATATGCTGTTGATGTCATCGCACCGCCGCCACGTCAGCTGCTGACGTCACCAGTGCCACGTGTCACCCTTCAAGTGATGACACGTGTCACCTTGGGATTGGTCCAGCCGTACGCCAAAAATGCCAAATTTGCCTGACACATGTCATCACCTGAAGCCGCCACGTGTCCTGTACGGACCTGCCACATGTCATCGTACGGACATGCCACGTGTCCTGTATCGACCTGCCACGTGTTCTGTACGGACTGCCCAGTCAGCACTTTTTTTGCCTGTTTGACTTTTCGGTCAGAACGCGATATCTTCTCCATACGGACTCCGTTTGACAAATTTTTTTTACCACCGGAATCAGGAAGACGAGCCGGACGCAATGGTGTTGGTTTCGTTGGATTCTGAGCACTTTCATTTTTGAGCATTTTTCATGCCCTGTCAGGCTTCTGAATCCGATTTCGGATCAAGATCAAACCAAGAGCAGAAGATAAAGAGGTTCGTAATTTCAAATTTCGGAAGATTGGAAGGAAGCAAGCGTAAGAACTTCCGAAGTCTGAAACTCAGAAGTGACGTGGCATGGTGATGTCACTTGGTTTGACGTGGACACATGGGTTGTGTGCCCCATGTCAGTGGGTTTTGAACCCATAGAAGTTTGAAATTTCATTTGGAATGTGATGCATGTCACCCATCTAAATGGGCCACCTATCAGTCGTTAGTATTCTGCCTTGTGGCATCCTGTATGAGCAGGGTTAGTGGGGCCTGGGGTTACGTAACATAGTTAAAGGTTGGAGGACCCACAGTGGCATTGATCACAATACATCAATATCAATGGATAGAAGGCATTGCGGGGACCCAAGTTGCACGAAAGCTAATTCTCCAAGGCAGTCCCACAATCCAAACCGTGGTTTCACCGAGGGGTTACATGCTAGCGTCAGAAGAATTGCTGGATTAAAGGCGGGTTACTCCAAAACCATCGTTGCATGCCCCCGCAATTGGGAAAACGTTAAGTGATGTAACATAATGATGTCACAAAAGGTGATTGGGAATGTTCGAAGATTAACAGTTCGAAATGTGCTGATGCACAAACTTCCGAAGCTCTGAAGCCCCGAAGCTTTGATGACAGAAGTTCCACAGCGAGTGTCAGTCGTTGGATGCTGGGTAGACGTGGACCGTTGATCCACCCTACTTCACGAGTTTGGTAACTCAGAACTTCGAGAGATTGTTGTGTTGTTCTTTGAAAACTTCCGAAGCTGAAGTCTCGGGTAAGTACCTATTGATCTAGCGCTTGATCACGACCCATGGTCACGTGGGTCGGGGGTGAGAGAATAGGGGCTAGTGCCCGGAAACTGTGTTAAAGAAGGGAAAATGGTTAGGAAGGAAGCAGGTGGGTTTCGTCTGGTTCGAACCCGCATCAAAAGAATAATGAAGACCTGGAACTTTGTGATAGGGCCCAATAAATATCTAAGAGCCATTAGCTCAGAGAAAAGAGATCGTTGCACAAGAAGTGCATCAGAGAAGAAGCACAAGTTTTAAAGGATCATAGCTTTCTGCTCAAGGCTTAGAATTGAGCAAGGAAGCTATGGTTGTGAAGGTCTCGGAAAGAGGAATCCAGATGTAATGGTTACATTAAAACATAAAAAGTGCTAGAGATGTCTTCAGATAGAAGAAATAAGGCGAGAGAGAGACTTCTTGGTCTTTAGACAAATTTTCATTGTAATGTGTATGTGAAAGACAGGAGTTGTAATCGTGTTTTTTTTTTTTTTTTTTGTTTCATCTGGTTCAAACCCGCATCAAAAGAATAATGAAGACCTGGAACTTTGTGATAGGGCCCAATAAATATCTAAGAGCCATTAGCTCGGAGAAAAGAGATCGCTGCACAAGAAGTGCATAAGAGAAAAATTTGAAGTTTTAAAGGATCATAGTCAGCTCATTTAGAATTGAGCAAGGTTTCATGGCTGTGGAAGGTCCCTGAAAGAGGATCCGCATGTGATGGTTACATTAAAACATAAAAATTGCTAGAGATGTATTCAGATATAATAAATAAGGTGAGAGAGATACTTCTTGGTCTTTAGATGAATTCTCATTGTAATGTGTATGTGAAAGATAGTTGTGTAATCAGGTGTTTTTTTTTTGAAATGAATAGAACAGAGAAAATTGATCTAATTGTACAGTGTTGATACTGTTTCATAGTTTACTATTATTATGTGTTTTGTGAACGTATGATGTTCTTGGTGAGTGAATGAGTTTGCGAAGAAATTGAATAAGTTTCAAGTGTTCTCTTTTGTAAGATATGCAAGGAGTGCATACTGAGTGCAATGAGTGCGCGTGAGAGAGTCTTTTTCGACTCGAAGCTTAGAAGAGATAGCGTAGAACTTTTGTATGCAGAGTGTGCATATCAAGCGCAAGGAGTGTGTATAGAGGAAACTTGTTTTAAGTTCGAAGGCCTCAAGAAGACGAGCGTAGAGTGTGCCAAGAGGGCAGCACCAGAAAGTCTTTTGGAAGACGCAAAAGGGCCGAGTCCCTTTGAGACTAAGTAAGTTAAAATCTCAGGAAGAAACAATGCAAGTTTGCACGCAGAGCACAAGTGTGCGCCGGGGTGAAGTTAAAATTTCATTAACAGAAGCTCGGGAGGGAAAACATTGTTGAAGCTTTCGCAATATTCAAAATCCTTCAAGTTAGGGAGGAAGTCAAGTACATAAGAATTGACGTCAAGATATTTGGCAAGAAGTCATTGAGAACCTGAACGAACGGTAGGAATCCTTCGAGGGAGAAGCGTTGATAGCCATGAGTCGTTAGATCAAAAGAAACTGCGAGGAGGATAACACTGAGAGTCATTCAACACTCGAAATCTCAGGAGAGGTAGCGAACCATCGATCTCAAGGAAGATCGAACCGTTGATTCCTTTTATCGGGAAATAAAAAATCGAGAGTTGGGAGAATGGAGGAAGTTGCTCTCAAAAATCCCAAAACATGAACATCTGATTCACGAGGAGAGATCTAGACCATTGAATCACGATGAGTGTGAGCCATTGATCTGACGCACTTGAATTTCGTGAAGTCGGAAGTTGGAAAGGGGAAGAGAACTGTTTTCTGATTTCGCGAACCATGAAGTCCTGATTCACGAGAAAGGATCCACACCATTCGATTACGAGGAGCTGTGAGTCATTGGATTTGACTCACGTGGATTTTGGAAAACTAGAGATCAAAAGAAAAGAGGGGAACTATTTTTTGAAACCCCGAAACGCGAATTGCCGATTCGCGAGGAATTGATCTGGATTGTCGAACCTGGAAAGTTGTAGACCGTTGATATGAGGCGAACGAGGTTCAGGAGTTCAGACCTTGGGAGAAAGGAGGAGAGCTAATCCTCGAAGTTCGCAAAGGGTAAAGTCCCGTAGCGCTCGGAAGCTGGGCCCCACGTCATAGCTAGAGGTCACGCCGATGGAAGTTAAGAGAAGAGCTAGTATGCACTAGACTCTTATTTTGGATTTCAGGGATAGAGAGAGTCGAGGGTGACTCATATTGAAACACCCAGAACGTGAAATCCCGAAACGCCTTTTGGATAGGCGCATGGTCATAGCCGGTGGTCACGTAGAGGAAGCTTGCGCCCGCTACTATTTCTCGCGAGTGAGGTTTCACGCAAGGCCTGTGGATTTGTTTCGTGGAGGTTCTAGTAGGGACCCGAAGAGCTGCCCCAGCTCCAAGAGTTGAAGATCCATTGACCAGGAGGTTAGCAGACCCCACTGAGGTGGGGGAACTACGTCGAAAGTGCTCAGGGCAGGAATAATCATGCACAGTTATCACAGTGGGAAGATTCAGGAATCCGGGAAGAATTGAATACTTCTGGGATCAACAAGAAAAAATTTTACAGGGAGAAAGAAGTTGCCGCAATTTTTATGGCAACAAGTATGTTATGGATGGTTGGGTCAGCCAGAGGAAAGAATGCTTGCATGTTTGAAAGTGTTGTTGGTGATGTTGTTGCATAAGGAAGGAAGCAACAGAGAGCTGAAGTGTTGTTTATAAGTTTGATAAAAGAAGCATGAAAGCTTCTACTACCATCAGATATTCAAGTAGTATAAAAATTTATTAATGGTAGTCATGCAGGTATGAGTTTTTATCACTCTTTCTGCATAATTGCTGAAAGGAAATTTTGGTAAGAATTTCCTCAGCCAGAGTTATTTTATAAAATCACATGATTATATTATTGAATGCATACCACTATATGTGGTAAAGGTTGGAGGCCTGTATTAATTCAAAGCTTTTTAGCTTCTGAATGCACACACTGACATAGTAGAATGTCACGTTAATTTGGTTATGGGGTAATAACCAAAGAATTAAAGATAAGAACTGGTTATAGGAATACATGCCAGTAAGCTAGTCATGTATGAGACCAGGACCTAGTTGGATATGGCAAGGTATGGATATGGAAAGTTTATGAGCCACACAGGTACTAAAAGCTTCCTACTTTTAAATAAAACTTGGGCTGCAACCTTTTTGCTAACACTAATGAACACCACAAAATTATATTCTTGGTGTAGTTTTCGAGTCGAAAAGGAAGGCATCCAATTAATTCGGAAGACAATAGGAAGTGTGTGGAGAATGTGTCAACACATTGGCTAGAATTCCAACTTATGGATGGTGAGATACATGACTGAGATAAAGAGCATTATGTAATTCAATGCAGGGTGCACTGAATAAGAATGCATTGATAATTTCCCTCATGCATAGTAAGTGATAGAATTGTATACTAAATGCAATGGTTGAATGTGTTTTGTAAGTACATGCATATATATTATTGCATGGAAATAATTGTTACTAACAGCTGAAATGTTGGTAACTCATGAAGTTGAGGACATTTCAGGGAGGTGTTAGACATTGCAACAGGAAAGTTGCAAGTCAAGTAGTCACATGAGCATTGACTACAGGAAATTTTCTTGTTTAGAAAAAGAAGTAATGAACTTATAGATATTACTGTGAACATGCATATGCATAGAATGATGAGTCATTCTAGTTTAGTAATTGTTGGGTAATTGTGATTGAATTGCTAAGTGTAGGAAATTCTAAGACCACTGCATAAGAGTTTGTATATATTGCAATTGAATTATGATGTACAGGAAATACTGACAAATTGTTGGTAGTATGCAAGATGAAGTCTTGCAGGAAAATGGTATGCAGTTTGGTCCCTGTGGAAAATCACAAGTATGGCTGCATTCATAATATGGCAACAACCAAGATGAATTATGAAATAGAATTTCATGTTTTGGGGGAAAAAGTTGAATTCCCTTTTGAACTAAGTTGGAGTTCCTAAATGAATTCTTTTATGTTTTCTCATGATAACTGCATGTGGGTGATGCAGATGAGATGATGTTGATAAAAGTTAGAATGTTGACTACAAAGAGTAGCTCGGGAAGATGATGATTGGAGACCTCTGAGGGAATTTGGAACTCCTCGAGCCACGGTGCTCTGAGACTTCTGGTCCGGCCTGTTTCCGAAGCCCAAGGAAAGGGAGGTGTAGCAGCTGATGGACTGTGTGACAGTGAAGGTGTACACTCCTGGGGTGGGACATGCATGTGGGGAATGAGAGACCGTTGGTTGGAGTGCTGCTGGAGTTTGGATGGTTGGAGTGCTGCTGAGGTTTGGTACCTTGGCCTAGACCATGTTGATATGGAAGTCTTCTCAATAAAAAGATAAGTATCAATTATTTATTCATTGTATGCTATGTATCTCATAATTCGTATACATGTGATAATGTTATTAGAATTGCCTCTATATATATTGCATCTATGTTCTAATGTGGTTTCCGAATGAATAGGTGTACGAGCAAAGTGTTTACATTTGTGGAGTCATAGCACTGCTGAGAGTTTATCAATGGATGGAACATCATGGATCTACAACCATTCGATGCTTTCAATGAGGTTTAATTGAAGCATGTAACAAGGAACAATAAGTTGAATGCTTTCCTGAAGCAACTCTATGGAATAGAGCAATTGAGTTTCAGCTGCAGTATGGATACCAGAATTGGTACTTGAAAGTAAAGCACCAGGTGGATAATGGGCTTCCAATAGCTAAAGCTTGGAGCTTTTGAAGAATTTTTGAATTATATATGTATAAACAAGTTAAACTGAGGACATTGCAAAAATAAGGGGAGGGGATTGTAATATTCCCCGGTAGAGCCCCAGTTGTAATTATGAATTGTAAACATATTTGATAGGTTGGTGAGCCGAGTTATAATAAGCTAGGCGGCTTATGTGGTGATTAGGCCAGAGAGCCTAGGATGCTAAGGCCGGGAGCCTGTTTTGTATATGTAATTATGCAAAATCATTAATAAAAATATACACATCATTGCGTGTAGACCGACCACGAAGAAAGAGTGATGGGGGACTAAGCTTCCACAAGGCTGGGCAAGGGAGGGGGCTAAGTGTTTGGGCCTAGGGGCTAAGCTAGGGGTTTTACCTCTAAAGGAATAATATTTTAATATTAATCCCTGAAGGCTAAGGTGGACATGTTGAGTGTTGTCCTAAGTTTCTGGAAAAGGAACGTATGCTAAGTGGAGTGCATGCGACTGCAGGAAGACAAGTGTCAACATGGGTGCATGTAGTTATAGCTGGGAAAGCCAACGTTGTTGGGTTCGCTTCCCATTATGTCATCCTCCACCTGAGTTCACTGGGATCGGGGGATGTCTGAACCAGTTTTGCCTCTGCGTCTGCATTTTCATACCCACGCACAACGAAGGAAACCCTCATGGGAAGGTGGTTCATTCTGTCCATTCTTCCATCCGGGAGTTGGAACTCGAAACCTCTATGATCGACCTCTGCATTGTTTCCTGGTCATGCATCCTGAACTCAATGGGAAAACCTGTGGCCTAATCCACCGTCTATCATGTTTACTCTATGATCGAACTCTGCGTTGATTCCTTGTCATGCACTCTGAAACCAATGGCAAACCCGTGGACTGAGCCACATCTTCTATAAAGCCTGAAAATTCTTTAAATTTCTATGCCGTGTGTGTTATAATTGTGGGTTGTTGTGGCCATGCAGTTCCTTGGTTGAGTGCGTCTTACTGCTGTCATCTGTTCCTTCCCAAACCTCGCAGTTGTCCTCCTTGTGCTGGAACAGAGTTGAAGAAGCAGGTTGTCAGGCCTATGTGCAACACTCTCTCCAGGTGAGAGAGGTGGTTATGGTTGAAGAAGAAGGTTGTCAGGCCTGTGAGTGACTCTCTCCAGGTGAGAGAGTGCAAGGAGGAAATGAGAACTCCTGGAAGGGGTCCTGTAGCTGCCACAGAGCTCGAAGAATTCTGGTCCAACTTGTTGCTGAAGCCCAAGGCAAGGGAGGTTTAGCAGCCGAAGGACTATTCGGTGTGACAGTGAAGGTGTATACTCCCGGGGTGGGACATGCATGTGGGAAATGGGAGTCTGTGTGCAGTGGGCATAAGTGGCTCCTGAGAGAGAATCCATCCTCATAAACTGTGTGTCTTCCTGTTGACCTTGCCTAGCCTAGGATTCCCTTGCCTAGTGGAGCTTAGTCCCATCTCGGGGGTGACCTACTGTTGAGAGTGATGAGTAGCTCAGTCTATGGCTGGGAGGTTTGTGGAAGGTCTGCAGGTAGTTGGTGGTGTTATTCCAGTTGAAAGATAAGTATAATTTATCTGCTTAATTTTATGTTATGCATAATGCTGGAATGTTATCATGTGTTCCGTTGCATGTATGAATTGTTGTTAATTCTATTTAAATCTGAATGGTAACAATAAATCTATATTAAAATGTGTTAATTTGATTTAATGCATATTATATTTATATGTGAATATTCCACAGTAGTATCATTTCCCGGTCTCTGTGGAAGGCCAGGGATGCTACAATTTGGTATCACAACTAAGTTAGAGTTGAGTAGTGGCATTGCCCAGGCCTGTTGATGGCTAGGGATGTTACAGGATTGGTCGATGGGATGAAGATGGGTCCCATTAGGCAAAGAGGTCCTTTGGATCTCCATTTTCAATTATGGTTGTTGGATCGGTCGAGGTTCTTCCCCGGGAAATCTAGATTGTAGATCCCCTATGTATCCTTGTCGGAGGTAGAAGGTGAGTGAACCAAGAGGAGGCCCGAACGCTGATGACACAGGTAAACGATGACGCAACGAGAACCATCGATCTGTCGATGGGCGAGAGGAATATAAATCATTGATATTTTGTGAGATGTATTCAGAAGAGGAGTGAGAAAAATTACATCATGAATGACATGGCATGCCAACAAGGCGGTCAAAGTGACCTTAGGATGATAGGTGTCAACTGTTGATTGGTTGAAGAGGGTTTGGAGAGGAAGGGCGATGTTAACCATTGATATCGTCGAAGATATGACAAGGAGATTTGGATAGTTGGATCCAGATGTGTCGACATTGAAAATTTGGGAGGTTGGCATGGTCACATTCGACCAAGAAAATTCGACGACGACAGAGTAATCGCTGACAACGATGAGAGTCGGAGTTAACGACGACCGTTGATCGACGGAGGGACGAGGTGAAACCTCCACTATATATTTTGTGGGTCACATCCATGTATCGCGAAGACCTTTAGGAGCAGGGCATTAACCATTTTGTCTATTGGCATCACCGACGTACTATGAACCGTGGAAATTGAGAGCTACGAGCCGTAGGATTTGGGGGAGGTGCTCGTCGATGCATCGTCGTTGGATTTTGTTAGTGGGAGTGAACCATGGGATATGAAATCCCGATGATGAAAAAAATGGGCCGAGGGGTCGGGCTCATGGAACGATCACATAGGTGGTAGCTGCCATGTCATATGGCACGAATGACAAGGTGCCACGTGGATGCCATGTGGCAGTGAGATGAATTTTGACTATTAGAGCCTGTGAAACTTTAGGAGGCCATACATTTTGATCCTGAGCTCAAAATTGAGCGGGGTTATAGTCGTTGGAAAGCTCTTGACGAGTAGGAGATGATGGGATGCTCGAGAAGTGGTTTTGAGATTGTTGAGAAAAGTGAAAATTTAATTCCCCATCCCTTAAAATGATACTTAGGGTGTTGGGTGTGTTACAATATATATATATATATATATATATTATTTTCTTAAAATTTTTGTATATTGACTATAAACAATACAAGTTTATAAAGCTACATACAGATCCTCCATTCACAAGGGAGTAAATAAATTCTCACTAAATTGCATAATTACGAAATAGATATTTAACAATATTCCATAGTGATTTCAATTATTAACATTGCATTTCACAAACGAATAATTAATTGTACCCGTCCAATTATAATACAGTATGATGAATGAAACTAATAATTCATCTTCAATTAAATCGAATTCATCAACACATAATACAATGAATAAGAATTAACTATTGATGTCACTTCAATTTAAATGTTCCATCGGCACATAATACATTACATTTAAATTTAACTAACATTTCCACTTCAATTTTACTTGTAAAAGAATTACCGTCATCGGATGATGTCTTGTGTTCCCTTCGCTGGATGTTGTGTCACCTTGTCAAATGATGAACCACCTTGTCAGAACTGCTACAATATTCACAATGCTTTTTCGAACGTTGTTGGACTCACCGGATGCCTCCCTGCCAATGCAACATGCACTCTTCTTCCCCTTTTCCCCCCGAGCCTCATCGGGGCTATACAAAACCAACCATAGAACTAGCTACAAAGTGTAAACTCACAAGTGAGAGGATCCCACCTCTTAACCACTTCATTGTCCACTCGAAATAGAAACTCTCAATTCCACGGTCATTACGATGGTCGTCTGACAAAAGGATAGAATGTGATCCCTCTCTTGACCCAAGACCTTTATTTTATATCCTCTCCCCGTGCACAAGAATTCATCAATTAAAATTTAAAAATAATTTATTTCCCTCACTCACTTTCCTTAAGGTCCTAAACTTACTCAAAGTTGTTTCTTAGCTTTTAATTTAGACTCCCCTACTTTTCTTGTCTCATATCTTTTCTCCTAGATGTTTTCTAGTTTTTCTTTTCTTTTAGATTTTCCCTTAGATGTTTCCCTGCTATTCTTGTCTTTTGGATTTTCCCTTGGATGTTTCCCTGCTTTTATTTTCTTTTAGATTTTCCCCTAGATGTTTCCTTGTTTTTATTATGAATTTAATAATAACTATTTATTTATTCACTTATTTAATATCATGCATGTCTTTTAGTTTCCTTCCAAGTTGTTTATTTTGCTTTAACAATTTTATTTATTTATTTTGAATTTTATATTCCCTTGACCCATAAATTCTTAAAATAAATTAAATGTTCCCTAAGCATCTAACCCTTCCAATAAAATTTGATTTTCAAGTTTTCTAGCAGGACTCTACCTATTTACTTTATCACCTTACCCTTAGGTTAACTTACATGCTTCACTTTACACTAGAAGTTTAATTTGAAACAAAGGCTAAGGGTGCCATGAACATTATTCCCTTTAGGATGTACTGATGTACTCCAAGGTTCCATGCGTCATTCCCTTCAAGCGATTTTGACCTTGAGCATTGGGAATATGGCACAACTGATAGAGATTCTATTACTCCTATAGTTTCCCCTATTACGAGACCTCTGGACACTGAGGAATAAGGCCTCCACCTTATTTCATTTCCTTTAGTATACCTCATGAGTGACTAAGATCCAGTCTACCCTTGCAGCGATGTTCAACCCTATGAGAAAGAGTGTCCCTCACTCTTCAACTCCGGCCACAACGAGAGTGCTAGTGAGTGTAAATAGGGACGTTGTTCCACCCCTCCCTTTTCGACTGATATGGTTTTGTATAACCCCACTACTCCTTTTGTGAGTATGATCGGAAAGAAAGATCCATATGCCTGCTTCCACTAAACAAGTTTTAAACGACAATGTCCATAATCAACATAAGTTATTTATTCAAAATTTCATCAATTCATTTACTCTCTGACTCAGTTCAAAGTCCCAGGTTCTTGTTGACGATACCCACGTCAACCAATAATTGAGCTTTTTGTACACTCAAAAACTCATTAGTAATACCTATACAATGAAGATCATCCATAAATTCTATTCAACAAGCTATAATGCATAACTAATCATTTTCACATTTGACATTTTAAGAATTTCATAACAAGTCTAGCATTCATCAAGTACTAATTAACCGGGTCGTTTGTGAGGAAACACCCTCAAAGAATAATTTTGTCATCTAAATAGTTAGATAAAATGAGGCATTACATACACCCCCTCTTATTTCAAACTTTGTCCCAAAGTTTCATGCAAAATTCTAAAAGCAAATCAAAATAAATGTGAAAATTGTTGAACCATCTCCTTTGCATCCTCCCAGGTAGCAGAATTGGGACTGTATCTATCCCATTTCACCTTGACCTGATCGACCAATCGACGCCAAATTTGTCGAGTGCGATGGTCTAGTATGTATACCGGTTCGGCCGTCAAGGCCCCCTTGTCCGAAATATGAAAATAACTCAAATCAATGACATGAGAAGGATCTAAAACATAATGACGTAAAACAGAAACATGAAAGACGCCATGCATGCGCTCCAAAGATGCACGTAAATCTAATCAATACGTGAGTGGTCCCTTCTTCTCCACAACCTCAAAGGGTCCAACGTATCTAGGAGAAAGTTTATCACCTTTCCCAAATTTAATATAACTCTTTTACAGTTTCACTCGCAAAAATACTTTGTCTCCGACCTCATAGCTCCGATCAATTATATGTGCATTTGCATGACTCTTTTGTCTATCCTGTGCTTCCTTAAGTCTTTCTCTGAAAATTTTCATCTGATCCTCCATTTCTTGTATTACTTTAGGTCTATCACCTTTCCCAAATTTAATATAACTCTTTTACAGTTTCACTCGCAAAAATACTTTGTCTCCGACCTCATAGCTCCGATCAATTCTATGTGCATTTGCATGGCTCTTTTGTCTATCCTATGCTTCCTTAAGTCTGTCTCTGAAAATTTTCATCTGATCCCCCATCTCTTGTATTACTTCAGGTCCTACTAAAATTCTTTCTTCTAGCCTGTCCCAACTCAAAGGTGTTCTGTAGGGTCTTCCATACAAAAACTCAAATGGTGCCATCTTAATGGAACTCTGATAACTATTGTTATATGCAAAATCAACTAATGGTAAGAACTCTTCCCAATGTTATATTGGTCCATTACGTACATTCTTAACATATCTTCAAGAATTTGATTCATCAATTCTTTTTTTCCATCTGTCTCGGGATGATAAGCAGTACTAAAGTTTAACTATGTTCCCAATGAATCCTAAAAACTAATCCAAAATCTTCTTGTGAAAACTGCTCCTCTATCTGAAATTATTTTCTTTGGTACATTGTGTAATTGCACAATCTCATTTATAAAAACTCTCGCAATATCTAAATCTTGATAAGTAGTCTGTATTGGAACAAAATGAGCACTCTTTTTCAGAGTGTCAACCACTACAAAAATAGAATCATGTCTTTGTGTCGTAAGAGGTAGTCCAACTATAAAATCCATAGATATAATTTCCCATTTAGACTCTGGTATAACATGTGGCTATAAAAATCCCGTTGGATGCCTATGCTTAGCCTAGACCTACTGGCATTCAAGACATATTGCCACAAAATTTACAATATCGGTCTTCATTCTCTTCCATAAAAACAAAGGTTTTAGATCATCGCTTATCTTTTTTACTCCGGGATGAGCCATGTAAACTGCTCTATGAACCTCTTTTAAAATCAAGTTTCGCAATTATTCATTTAGTGGTATGTAGATTATTCCATTTAGTCTCAATGATCTACCAGAATCCAAATTATATCCTACGTATTTAAGTATAAGCATAACTTCATTCTCTATGTTTTCCTTTACTTCCTTATACCAATCATCCTCCAGTTGTAAACTTAATATCCTTTCTCATAGATTTGTTCTTAATGGGATAACTGAAAATATATGAGGACGTCGAGTCGTCGACTCAAGGCATCAACTACTTTATTTATTGTTCTTTTAATATACTTGATATTGAAATCATACTCGCTTAGTAACTCAGACCATCTCCTTTGTCTGGCATTTAAATTACTTTGAGTAAAGATATGTTGTAATCCACTATGATTAGTTTTTATTTCAAATTTCCTACCTACTAGGTAGTGCCTCCACATCCTTAATGCATGGACTACAACTAACAAATCCAAATACTGATTCACGTAGTTCTCTTCCTTCCTGCATCAAAACTCCTCCTAATCCTTCCTTAGATGCATTAGTGCATACTAAGAAGTCCTGATCCATATCATGTGCCTTTAATATTGGTGTGGTGGTTAAAATTTCCTTTAGTTTTCGAAATACCTCTTCACATTTATCAGTCCATATAAATTTCTTATTTTTCATCTATAGTTCTGTGATGGGGTTTGCAATCTTTGAAAACCCTTCAACAAATTGTTGATAATATCCTGCTAAGACCATAAAGTTTCATACTTTGTGTACGTTAGTTGGTGATGGCCATTCCATAATGGCTTTCATTTTTGTTGGATAAAAAATAATCCCTTCTCCTGAAATGATGTGTCCCAAGTAATGTATCTTTGATTCATAAAAACAAACATTTCGATAATTTTCCATATAGTTTGTTTTCCCTTAAACATTGTAAAACCAATCTTAAGTGCTCCTCATGCTCCTCTTGGTTTCGAGAGTAATCAAAATGTCATCAATAAAAACTTGAACAAATTTATCCAAATACTCACGAAATACTTCATTCTTCAAGCTCATAAACACTCCAGGGGCATTAGTCAAGCCAAAAGGTAGTACAACAAATTCATAATGTATGAATCTTGTTTTAAAAGTGGTCTTTGTTATGTATTCTTATTTAATTCTTAGTTAGAGATACCCGAACCTCAAATTTATCTTTGAGAACATAGTTTCTCCCTTCATTTGGTCAAACAAGTAATCAATTATGGGTAGTGGGTACTGATTTTTAATTGTTTCTTTGTTTAATTGACGATAGCCAATGCAAATATGCCATTATCCATTATCCATTCTTCTTCTTCATGAAGATCACTGGTTCTCCCCACGACGATACACTTGACCGTATAAATCCCAAGTCCAAAAGTCCCTTTAGTTGCATTTTAAGTTCTTGCAATTCTAGTGTCGTTATCCTATATGGCATTCTAGCAATAGGTTCAATACCTAGTTTGAGTTAAATTGTGAACTCCAATTCCCTCTTAGGTGGCAATCTAGCAAATTATTCTGGGAATACATCCATGAATTCTGACACTACAAGGTAAGATTCTAGCTTAAGAGTGTCTTCCTTATCATTCATGGCTAATATCGCATATAGTGTACATCCCTTCCCCGTACTCTTGTTAAGTTGTAAGGAAGTTATAAATCTGAAGGACACCCCTTGGTTCCTTCCTACTAAAATTCTATTATGTCCCAAGTCGTCCACAAAAGATAACTTCTTGTTCTTACAGTCTAAGATTACCTCATGTGTATCCAACCAATCCATACCAATCACAATATCGTATGATCCTGGGATTGTGATATATAATGGTAGCTTAGTTATACATTCATCTAAGTCAATATCACAATCCTTCACTAGTCCTCCAACTCTTTGTTTTTCTCCCGACACCAACTCAACTTGGATAAATTCTTTATGTTTGGTAACATTTACCTTTAATCTTTTGAATGCAGCATGAGAAATACAAATTTTCTCGTGGGTCTATTAAAATTGAAAATTTTTGATTATTAATTTTACCTGTAATCTCAAGCACTGTAGACTGGTGCTCTACCTGAYGGTTATTCACCATTGCATGTATCTTGTGGGCCTTGCCCAGATCCCCCATAGTCATTTGACTTTGAGCTCTACTAGCTCCCTTCTGCTCCTAGGGGTAGTCTCTMTGATAATGTGGTTCTTCGCATGTCCAACACCCCCACTTAGGACCTTGGCTCCAACTTTCATATTGGGGATTTACTGGTCTATTGTTTTGAGGTGTTGATCGGTTTTGCTCTATCGGTCGATATTGTTGTTGGGTAGGTGGTCGATACAATGGTCTTTGGTTGATAGTTGGGCATCGAGGCATTGCGAAAACTGGTCCTCTCGGTGCGTCTCTGCACACTGCCATGGGTATATTGATTGACTGTTGTGTTGTTTTCCTTAGAGCTACAGATCCGGTTAGCCTTAGTGGCATGTTCTGTCTACTACTATTGATATCCTCTTCTGCAATGATATCCTTTTGTATTGCTTCGTGCAAGGTACAAGGCATTAGAATCATCACTCTTTCTTTGATATTGAAATTTAATCCATAGAAGAAATTGTTCACCTTCAACTTCTTAGTGTTGAGGTGTGGTGCATACCATATCAACTCCATATATCTTTCCTCGTACTCAGGTACAAATCGCCCTCCTTGACGAAGAGAATTGAATTCATTAAGTTGACGCTCAATGAATTCCTCTAACAAATATATTTCACGAAAGCATTCCTCGAACAATTCCCATGAAATCTCATAAATACTTAGTCCCAGCCATGGAAGAAGTGTCTTCCACCAAAAGATCACTTCCCTTAAGTTGGAAAACACCCATACAAACCTTCATATTGGAGGTATAATCACTCGAGGAAAAACACATTGCCATGTTCTCAAGCCAAGCCTCGACAACCTTACCATTAGTAGATCCCTAAAACTCTGGGAATTTAACCTTCTCTAACTCCCTATGCATGTGGTATTTTGTGATCCCTTGGTGGGATTAGATACTCCCCCTTCCTCCTTCTCCAAATGGTTCATCAATGCTTTAGACATCCTCTGGAAGGATCTCATCATGTTTATCACTTCATTGGATGATATTTTTCCCTAACTCGGAGTTCGTTCCTCTTCTTGAGGAGGTGAGTTTCTTGGTGTAGGTTGAGATGGCGAAGGAGGCATATCACGTCCTCTTGAAACCCTACCCCTACCCCTTCTCCCCCCTCTATACATTATCACCCGTCATAACACAATTTTCAGATGAATTAGTTACAAGTCTACACATACTAAATTAGTGAAAAAATGGATGTTGTGTTGGGTCCACTGTCCGAAGTGTTGAACCTTGCTCTGATACCATTTGTAATGCCCATCTAAAAGGTACCATATATATATATATATATATTCCTTATCATTACGAAATTATTCACATCTTGATAATAACATATACAAAATTAATATAATCAACTCAACATTGTGCCTCTTTTTTCAGCGAGGAAAGCATTATTGTAAACCCATACAATGTAGCGACAATTATTAGTGATGCCATAATAACATACAATAAATTAATTAGACAATTTTCCAAGTGAAGTCAATAACATAAATCACATAATATAATAACTATCATCATCACATAACCCCCCTCCCCCTCAAAAGGTACACCTGTAGGGTTAGGACCTTCAAGACACATAATGAACGCTCAAAGTCCATGATTCTTCCGATTGATTTTGTCCATTTAAGATCTCGGGACTGGCAGTTGTTAGTTCCTTAGTTCCTACAATTAGTTCCTACTTCCACCTAATAAGAATTAATTTACCTTACAAAATATCAATACACACAATTAGTTCCTACTTCCACCTATTCGACTAACAATTTATAATAAGGTTCCAACCACTTTATGCATTAATCTAAAATGTCGTCAATTATAAATAAATCAATTCCAAAATAATGATTATTTCACTCTTAGCACAATCCACATTATATCGCATAATAGTATAAGGTAATGAAATTCATCAACGATTATTAACATAAACACAACACCATTTCAATTTACTTAATAAATTGTGCCATAAAAATGAGCAAAACAAAATCACCCTATTGTCTAAGTTTCATAATTATCAAGGTTATATCAATAATATCAAGATAAGTACAAAAATATGACATGTCCTATATTTCATGTAGTAGTCTAAATGTTCTACCTTTTGGTTGTTTTCCGGTAATTTTTTTCTTTTGATTTTGCCCGAAATCTGGTAATGAATGGTTGGATCTGCAGATTTCAGTGGCTAAGTTTGTATAATCAGAGTGCTCTAGAGGCTTTTCAGCACACTAAATCCATTTATACATTCAGAAATGCAATTTAAACAACAAAAAATAAAGATTTTGTCCAAATTTACAACACTGGATTCCGGCCCAAAACCCCCAAAAATAAAACGTTTAGCCAAAGACATATCTCATCACTTATAAAGTAAATATTTTTATTTACTAAAATCACACCCTCTAATGAACTTGAATTCCTTCACTCGTGTACGTTGTTGAAAGCATAATGTTGATTTATTCGAATACAACTCATAACTTCTCCCCAATTAATATGATATAAACTTTCCAATTTAGGAATTATAAGTTGAAAGCATAATGTTTTTTTCCAAGAAAAAATTACTCGATATATTAATAGTTATATATCATTTACATAGCTGTCTCCGTTGAGCAGAGATACAGAAAATTCCTGGGAACTATCTTGCCCAATCCGAAATATAACGAACAAAAGAGAAGTAGTATCCATCGCCGAATAGCTAATCATCCGATGTTTAGACAGGGAATACCCTGTAAAACACTCTGTAAATCACAATCAACAATCACTCTGTAAAACACAATCAACAATCAAATTGTCCATCGCCGAATAGCTAGGATCCACTATATATAAGACAGGGAAAACCATCAGCAGAGTAATGAAGCCTCCAGGGACCGCTGTAGTAAGCTTGCACTGAAGAGGGAGAAAGGCCATCAAAACAGGGGGCATCCCAAGGTTTATAGGAGAGCTAACACAGTTCAAAAATGCCGAGGTTAATTACAACAAGTAGATCAATGCAATGTGTCCTCCGGTCGGTGCAGACTCATCTAATGTGCCCAAAGTCAGCACAGTGAATCATTGAAATAGGTTTAAAAATGTAGTGGGACTTATGATCCCATTCTCCGAATGGAAATTCGATAATCGCCCCACCACTTCGCTGAGGGCACGTTTGGAAAGGGCGTTCGCCTGCTGATTATGTATTCTGGAAATATGTCGGTACTGTATGTCCCTGAATTGCTTTGAGAGTTGTCTCGTTCTGTCCTTCCAGCCTTCCATATGCACAGAATGGAGCACACACACTCTGTTGATCCACTCTATAATTATGCGAGAATCGCCAAGGACTAGTATATGATCCAGAGACCACAGTGAGGCGAGGGCTAGGGATGTCCACAATCCCAATAGTTCTGCTTTAGAATTAGTTCCCAACCCACAGTTAATGAACCAGCTAGTAATTATGTTTGGGTGTGATTTGAAAAACCCCCCAGCCCCACAGTTTAATCCGGATGAAGCAGCAGCTCCATCGAAACACTCCAGTGTATAGCCTTCTTTTAATGTGATCTCGCAGGACTTTGGAGGTATCGATTTTATCGGTGTAGATTGCCAATGAAAGGAGGCAGAAACCCTATGTAAAACTGCCAGAATGGAAGGGGGATGTCCTTCAAAAATCACTAAATTCCTCTCTTTCCATATCTGTCAGCAGGTATAAACTGCTAAACTCGGAGGGGTTGTCTTGTGAGTGATCCAGTCAGCCATGCAGGCTGAGAAAGTGTTACCTCCCCAGACAGCTGAAAGAGAGAAAGTCTTGTTCAAGTGTAGCCAAACCTCCTTGGTAAAAACACAAAGAACCATAAGATGATGTGTATCTTCAGAATCAAGTTTACAGAGGGGGCACAAGCCGGGGCCCTCCCAGCCTCTATGTCATAGTGCCTCCCAGGTAAGCAGCTTCCCTCTACCCACTATCCAGATAAAGATATTTAGTTTAAGCGGGACCTGCCAAGTCCAAATGAGACGAAACCAAGAGAGGTCTATCTCGAGTCTCATCTGATGTAAGTGAGCAGCATACAAATTTTTAACAGTGATGGCACCCGTGGCGTCTCCCCCAAAGTAAAATATCGGACTTATCGGTGAAGCGATATCCAGACACCTTTGAGGGGCGATGTGCTTCGGCTCCACTCTAAGACCCGGTGTGCCCTCAGGATAGGATCCTTGTCGGCCGATCATCGGGGAGGATGTGGTACTGTCGTAATTTAACTTGGGCGAAATTGTTAGTATAATTGACGCCTCAAGCCTCGCTTCGACAAAGGTAGAGGATCGAATGGTCTCCCGGACCGAGGATCAAATCCCAGAACCAATATGAATGTGGATTCCCTTGCTTGGGTTTCAAGTAACCGGTGAAGAATGACACCGGCGAGGGACGATCAATCTTCGGAAAGGTGAAAATAATCTTGAGAAGTGTGTCGGATTTCTGATCCAGTCAAGAAGGGAGAGGGGTCCCAAATACTTCGCTTTAATCAGCCGGCTCCAAATACAGGGTTGGGTGAGGGCTCTCCAATAGGCGTTGGCCAGAAGGGCTTGATTGAAGATGGAGAGTTGCTTGACTGACCCCAATTCGAGGCTTGGGCGGCTCTTGCAGTACCAAAGATGAAAGCGGCTTGCCATTTGATCATTCATAAAAAATTGAAAATTATTATTTTCCAGAAGGAGTCGAAAATAATCTTTCTTGGTAACCTTTCGAGACATCGATGAAGCGCAGTCCTTCAAAACCGACTTGACCGATTATAAATCGGCTAATCGGCGACCATTTTATTGCAATCGATTTTTTTAAAAAGATCCACAAGCCATTGCCAGTCGCTTGGTGTTGAAGATCCCAGTTTGAGATGGAATCCCAGATAAGTAAAACCTTCACTTAATTTAAAGAAAGGTAGGGGAATGATTCCCTTTAGAAGTTGTAATTCTGAATCTGTAATGGCCTAGTAGTGAACAGTCGACTTAGTGAAGTTTAGGGGCAGTCCCGAGGCTTGACAGAGAGCTTTAGAGTTGCTTTTAAGACAAACCATTCCTCCTGTTCAGCTTTCAAAAAAAATAAGCACATCATCAAAAGTATTAGATGTAAGAGTAATGAAGGTGAACTTTTAAGCCCAGAAAGTTGATTATGCGCAACATTTTTAGCAAGGAGGGATGCTTTAAGTCCTTCCATGATGGGATAAAGGAGGATAGTGGACACCCACAGCCGAGCCTTTCTAAAAAGGAAGGGGGATAGTGGACACCCCTGTCGGAGGCCCCTTTCACTCTTGAAGAAGCTGGATGTTGATTTATTCGAGTACAACTCATAACTTCTCCCCCAATTAACATGATATAAAATTTCCAATTTAGGAATTATAATATATCATTCATATATATATATATTTAGTAGGAGATGAAATTTTACATCGGTTGGTACACTTTAGAGATTCGGTTAATAATTAAATATTACATTACAATTATCTGTTTGTACACTTTAGAGATTCAATTAATAATAAAATATTACATTTACAATTATAACTAAGTAATTCATTACAATCAAGCAACATTTCAAGAATGAAATAAAATATATATTTATCAATTAAGAATCCTATCGTATAATCTTATTTCTTCTTGACAATCTATACACACGTAAATAAACTAACATTTTATATTACTAGAAATTTCCAATTTACAGCTTAACGTTTTTATTTTATTTCATCATTGCATTAATTATAAATTTAATTGATTTCCACTATTTATTTGATCTTCACATTATTTTACATAGAAATATCGGGCCCATATGAGCATCCCTACCCCTTAACTTGTGACCTCCCCGAAAATAACACATGTTCTTAATCATTGGGCCCACTCAGGTACTCTTATTATTATATATACATAGTTATACATATATATCTTATAATCTAGAGAGTGAGGTAAACTTAAAAGTTTAATCATTAATTTAACACAATAGGAACAAGATCCCTTAATCTGATTACTATAAAAGAGCTCTCTTATCTATAATATTTCCTCTCTAATAATTACGTAAATTATTTAACCTTGAATGAGATTGGATTAATTTGCATAAATTGTTGTAGAATATTAGGGGTAGCCATAAGTTTATATATATATTCCGTTCTTAAAACTTCTGTATATTGACTATAAACAACACAAGTTTATAAAGCTACATACAAATTCTACATTCACAAGGGAGTAAATAAATTCTCACTAAATTGCATAATTACTAAATAGATATTTAACAATACTCCACAGTAATTTCAATTATTAACATTGCATTTCGCAAACTAATAATTAACTGTACCGTCGAACTATAATACAGTAAGATGAATGAAACTAAGAATTCATCTTTAATTAAATCGAATTCATCAACACATAATACAATGAATAAGAATTAACTATTGATGCCGCTTCAATTTAAATGTTCCATCGATACATAATACATTAAATTTAAATTTAACAAACATTTCCACTTCAATTTTACTTGTAAAAGAATTACCTTCACCAGATGAAGTCTTGTGTTCCCTTCGCTGAATGTTGCGTCACCTTGTCGAATGATGAACCACATTGTCAAAACCGCTACAATCTTCACAATGCTTTTTCGAACATTGTTGGACTCACCGGATGCCTCCTCGCCAACGCAATATTTACTCTTCTTCCCCCTTTCCCCCCGAGCTTCAACAGTGCTATACAAAACTAGCTATGAAGTGTCCACGTGTACATCCCACCTCTTAACCACTTCGTTGTTCACTTGAAATAAAAATGCTCAAGTTCATGATCATTACGATGGTTGTCCAACAATAGGGTAGAATGTTATCCCTTTCTTGACCCAAGACTTTTCTTTTATATCCTCCCCTGTGCACAAAATTTATCAATTAAAATTTAAAAATAATTTATTTCCTTCACTCACTTTCCTTAAAATCATTCCGAATTGTTTCTTAGCTTTTAACTAAGATTCTCCTGCTTTTCTTGTCTCATATCTTTTCTCCTAGATGTTTCCCAATTTTTCTTGTCTTTTAGATTTTCCCTTAGATATTTCCCTTCTATTCTTGTCCTTTGGATTTTCCCTTGGATGTTTTCATGCTTTTCTTATGAATTTAATAATAGCTATTTATTTATTCTCTTATTTAATATCATGCATAGGTTGTTTCTTTTTCTTTAATAATTTTATTTATTTATTTTTTGAATTTTATATTCTCTTTATCCATAAATTCTTAAAATAAATTAAATGTTCCCTAAACATCTAACCCTTCCAACAAAATTTGATTTTCAAGTTTTCTAGCATGACTCTACCTATTTACTTTATCACCTTACCTTTAGGTTAACTTACATGTTTTACTTTACACTAGAAGTTTAATTTGAAACAAAGGCTAAGGGTGCCACGAACGACATGCCCTTTAGGATATACTAATGTACTCCAAGGGTTCCACGTGCCATGCCCTTCAAGCGCTTTTGATCTTGAGCGTTGGGAATATGACACAACTAGCGGAGATCCTATTACTCCTATAGTTGCCCCTATTACGAGACCTTTGGATGTTGAGGAATAATACCTCCGCCCTATTGTTCGCCCCTCAGTATACCTCGTGAGTGACTGAGATCCAGTCTACCCTCGTGGCATTGTGCAACACTTTGAGCAAGAGTGTCCCTCACTCTTCAACTCTGGCCACGATGAGAGTGCTAGTGAGGGGAAACAGGGATATTGTTCCACCCCTCCCTTTTCAACTGGTCTAGTTTTGTATAACCCCGCTACTCTTTTTGTGAGTCAGATAGGAGAGGATGATCCATGTTCCTTCAACCACTAAACAAGTTTTAATCAACAATGTCCATAATCAACATAAGTTATTTATTCAAAATTTCATCCATTCACTTACTCCCTGACTTAGTCTGGAGTACCGGGTTCTCGTTGACGATACCCACATCAACTAGTCATTGAGCTTCTTGTACACTCATGAACTCATTGGTAATATATATAAAATCATGATTATCCATAAATTCTATTCAACAATATATAATGCATAACTGATCATTTTCACATTTGACATTTTAAGAATTTCATAACAAGTCTAGCATTCATTAAGTATTAATTAACCAAGTCGTTTGTGAGAAAACGCCCTCAAAGAATAAGTTTGTCGTCTAAATAGTCAGACGAAATGGGGCATTACATTTGTGATCCAATGTAACACCCTGTTTCCCCCAGTTTGTAAAAATAACTATACTGGCCAAGTATTGTGGCAAACTCAGAAATGTGAATGTGTGATGTGAATGGACCTTGTGAAAAAGGTCGATGAATGTAAATAATATTATGAATATATATATTGCAGGACTGCTGAGAAAGGGATGTGCTGAAAAAGAGACCACGATGGATGAAGAAAGGTGGTGGAAGGCACTTGGAATGGTGGCATTAACTTCCACCAAAACCAATACCGTATTTGGACTTCATTGGCCCGGAGAACCAAGAGCGGCTCACTGCCCCCAAATTAAGTCACTCGCCAGGTTGGTAGGTAAATGGCTCCTCATGAGTAATGAGGGATGGGGGTGAACCACCCATCCATAGAGTCCTCATAACTGACCACCGCGAGGAAGATCATGCCACACGCAACCTCGCCGAAAAGAGAAAAGGCAGGAAGAGTGTGCGATCAAGGGTAGACGCGAGGGAAAGAGGAAGAGAGATCGAAAGAACTTTGGAAAAACTACAGAGTGAGTGATAGCAGAGAAGAAGGAGAGTAACCTTTGTTCTCGGTCACTGGCGAACAGAGACTCAGTCTCGCAGCATCGTGGTCTCAGCTCGGGGGTGGCTAGTGGTAAATCCATTCAGAATCGTTGAGCCTACGGTTGGGTGGAAACGAGCACCCCTCTCAGCAGTTGCATCACCTGGTGTTTTTCTGATAAGTGTTATATCTTGTATCTTGAAATTTATATGCTGACATGTATGTTAATAGTCTGTGCAATTATGAATGGTTTCAGTATAAGACTGTCTGCATGGTGTTTTGATCAGAAATGATGGTTGCATGTTTATGGTTGCATGTTTATATTGGAAAGACCACGTATGGCTTATGTGTGTGTATATATATATATATGATGATGATGAACTAATATAGATTTTCAAGTCTGCTCTTGGAAGATTTGTTCCTATGTTTGTCCTACCTGATGCCTTGGATAGATTTCCTCACGAAGGCACCCTTTCGAGACCACTCCCTTACCTTCGAGAAGACCTTCCAGTCTGGTCTTCAAAACCTGGTGTAAATTACCTGGGGACCCAAAGGAGGATGTTATAGTTTAAGTCTTAAAATCTTGCATGAGGGAGAATGGTCCTCGTAGACCTCAACATTTCAGCATTTTAGTACCCGGAATACCCAAGGGCAAGTCTCGAAACCCTGATTTGCGAAATCCAGAAATGACAGTGCGTGGATAAGTATCAATTGACGGACGAGATCCTGTCGGAAGATCTGAGGTCAGTCGTGACCGTTAGATTGGATGAAGAAATGAGGGCGTTAATGCCTAAACCCCTTTCCTTTTATCTTCGTAAGTAGTGAGAACCCTGATCATCGCGAGTCGCGAAACCCTGATAACTTAAACCTCGAAATAGTTTAAGGAGTGGATGAGATAGGATAGTTCAACATTTCGGTACCCGGGATACCTAAGTGCGAGTCCCTTTATACTCGCAAGTCCCGAATCTCTGATCCACGAAATTCTGATAGGAGAAACCCTGAAATATATGCGTAGGTTTAGGAGTCGGTATTTTGGAGTTTCGGCTCCTAGAAGGTCTAGGCGCGAGATCTCCTGTCTGCACACATCGCGAAACTCCGATTTGCAAAATCCCGAAATGATAATAGGACGGAGTAGCTATGAGTTTTCGGTGTTCCGGCTCTCGGGAAAACCTAGGAGTGAGACTTCTTGTCATTATCCATTGTGAAATCCCAAAGTATGAGATTCGAAACAAGTCTAGCGTGGGTAAGCCTTGGTGTTTCGGTGTTTTGGCAATCGGGAAACCCAAGGGTCAGTCTTCTTGTACATGTCAGTCCTGAAATCCCGATGGGTGAAGTCCCGAAAGAACAATACGCGGATAGGTTACGAGACTTCGGCACTTCGGAAATCAGAATGCTCAAGGGCGTATTCCCTTGTACTCGCATCCCCCGAACTCCCGACTTGCGAAGTCCCGAAATGGCTTAACATGGACGGTATTTGGTGTGTCGGTGTTTCGACACTCGAAATACCTGATGGTAAGTTTTCTTATGTTCACCAGTCCCGAAAACCCGGTCTACGAATTCCCGGAATGGACTAAGCGACACATATATACAACTATACGTATGTTAAGGTTTTGGAGTTTCAGCTCCCAGGAAACCTAAGTGCGAGACCTCCTGTCGTCGCATATCCAGAATTCTCGATGGCGGAAATCCCGAAACAGGGAAGTATGTTTAGAGTTAGTAATTCAGAGTTCGGCTCCTGGAAGACCCCGATGTGAGACCTTCTGTCATTGCATCCCCCTAACTCCCGACTTGAGAAATCTCGATAGGCGAAGTCCCAAAATGGATTCGCACACATGGTTTTGGTGTTTCGGCTTTTCGGTGCCCGAGACTCTCAAGGGTCAGTTTTCCTCGTAATTCGCTAGCCGCGAAATTTCGATGGATGAAACCCGAAATGAACAAGGGAATACCTGTATCGTGATTTCTCGTATCGCGAAAGTCAATGAGTACCCTCTGATAAGGCCTGTGGAAATAACCGCCGATCAGATGAGTGCGGATAAGGGATGATAGGATCTGTATCAAGTCCCGTAGGGACTCGGGGAAATTCTATTCCTCGGAGAAAAGAAGAAAAGGCCGAAATTTTTTAAATTCCGTAGTGGGTGTGTTACAAATTGGTATCAGAGCATGGTTACAACACTTGGTCGCTTGGGCTCATGAACGAGTTGCGCAGAAGCTCCGTTCGAAACACTCCTAAAAGGAGTAACCCCTGTCTTAACCTTCCTAATCAAAAGACAAAGTTAAGAATGGAAACTCCTATTGTGTGAGTGTATACGTGAAAAATATGAATTTATGTGCGGGTTATGAATGTATCTAAAATATTGACTAACAACCAACGTTTGTCTTTTGCACCCAAGCAGACGATCAGCCGCGGGAAATTACAGACGCATAGAATGGTGACTCACCATGAAGTGGGGGAGGGCTCCCACAATAGAGATGAAGAGACTGACGAAAGGAGGGCGGTAGGAACCCCTCTAGATGTAGCTGAAACTGTGAGGAGCCTCATGGTCGAATTACAAAGCTGCAAGGCTTACAATGAAAGGATGATGAAAGAAAAAAAAAACAAACATAAATTAACGCAGTTTTACTGCAGAGTTTATCCGATCTACAAAGACAAATGCAACATGAACATGAGGTACATAAATATGGTCATATCAGTGGCCACACTGAGAGGAGCACCTCGAAAAAGGTCCACCCCAGAGGTAAAGGACAAGCGGCGGACGATTCCTTTGAGAAGGAAGCGGGCGATTCAGAGGGCTCTTCTAGCAGCAGAACTAGTTCCTATTCCCGAAGGAAACAAAAGAAGCAAAAGCCTTCCAAAGGTCGTAAATTCGAAGAATTCAGAAAAGCCAAACCACCCTCCTTCTACGGTGAAATAAAGAAGGGAGAGGAAGCAGAGGCCTGGCTGCTTGGACTAAAGAAGTATTTCAGAGTCCATG
>SNQJ01S0035636.1:81492-93215 GCA_010110895.2 Picea sitchensis | reverse complement strand
TTTCCAAATTGTCATATAAATTGTGATGTCGCAGGGTGTGCAGAACCCGTTGAATGTGTTGCAAGTGTTCTGCCCATGTCTTGTTGTATATGAGTATGTCATCCAGATACACCACTACAAAATTATTGGTGAAAGGTCACAGGATATCGTCCATCATCCTAATGAAAATATCTGGAGCATTTGTCAAGCCAAAGGGCATGACCAACCATTCGAAGAGACCTTCTTTCGAATTGAAGGCGGTCTTCCATACATCTATCTGATCAATTGGGAATTGGTGGTATCCAGACTTCAGATCAATCTTGCTTAAGTATTTGGCCCCCTTGATTTGATCAAGGAGATAGTCGATTCGAGGAATCAAGTACTGGTTCATGACTGTAATTTTATTCAGGGACCGGTAATCAATTCAGAGTCTCTAGGTCCCATCTTTATTTTGTACCATCACGATCGGGCTCCCACAAGGTGATGAGTTGGGACGGATGTGGCCCTTGTGGAGCAGTTCTTGGATCTATCACTTGATCTCCTCATTCTCTAACAGGGAGTGGCGGTATACTAGCCCATTTGGTAGCAGTGTGTCTGGGGTCAAATCAATGGGATGCTTGAATTGATAATATAGAGGTACCCTAGTCAGCGAGGAGAAGATATCTTGGTATTCCTCCATGAACTTATCCACTTTCTTATATTGTGTGGAGAGGTCAGTCGTGAAGGTCCTCGATGTGGTTGCAATATTTTGCTCGTTCTGAGAGCGAATCATGAAGAAAACAAACTTCTCAGCTTGTGAGATGACCTTCCTACATTTCTTGGCAGAGATCAAGGAAATAGCACTAGGTGGGATGGCCTTGGGTATCCTATAAAATTTCCTTTTCAAAGTAATAATAACCCTATGAGGCCTAGCTTCATATACAACATGATGTTTCCATAAATAAGGTTGTCTCAAAATAACATCACAAACTTCAAGAGGAGNAGCACTAGGTGGGATGGCCTTGGGTATCCTATAAAATTTCCTTTTCAAAGTAATAATAACCCTATGAGGCCTAGCTTCATATACAACATGATGTTTCCATAAATAAGGTTGTCTCAAAATAACATCACAAACTTCAAGAGGAGCAATGTCACATATTACCTCGTCTTTGAAGGGCTTGATGTTGTATGACAGGAGGCACTGTAGGCTAACACGGAGGTCGCTTACTTGGTGGAGCCATCCAATGGTGTAGGGTTGCGGGTGCGGTAGTGTCGGAAGGGATAGATGCTTGATGACCTCTGTTGAGATGATGTTCTTCTGACTATCACTATCAACAATGAAGTGTAGCAGGGTTCCCTTCACCCACATCTGTGAATGAGAAAGGCACTCACATTCCTCTCGATCATTTAGTTCACTAGGCTGGACCCTGGTAGTGGCAACGGTGACATTGGCTTCTGCATCAATGATCTGTTTTCCCCTTTCTAGTTCAGAATCAGATTCTGACCTTGCATATGAATCATAATCTTTCACCTCAGTCACCAGTGACTTCTTTGAGAAACAATCAACAGTGTTGTACCAAGGGCTCTTATGGAAGTTGCACCACTTCCCGGTATCTTTCTTCATCTTTCTGGTGTCCCTCTTTGCTTGCATCTTAGGCTGGTGGTCCTGAAGTTGTCCATCTTTGCTCTATCCTTTTTTCTATGGGTTGGGGATGCCTTTTCCATGCTTTTGATGTGAGGGATTTCCTGGTCCAAATTGTCGCATATTTTGTTTGAGCTTCTGCTCGATTTTGACGGCATATCAGTAGGTTGCACCCAAGGATGAGATGTCCAGAAAATCCATTTCGGCCTTGGTGTATCTTTGCATACCACCACAATACTTGAGAACCATATGTTGCTCAGAATATTTGATACCCATCTTGGTGCACAAGGTATGGAAGATATTTGTAAACTCTGGCATGGCTTGGTCTCTTTCCTACCGCAGTGTGGTCCATTTTGTATACAGGTCACCATAACTTCCGAAAACGTAGTATTGTTATTTAATAGCATCCCTGAATGAGTCCCAAGTGACCGCGACTGTAAATAATGAGGGTTCCTATGTTTACTTCTTCTCACATAAAGTCTCCCACCAATCTTTGATGTGGCGAATGGCTTTGAGGAGCACAAAAGTAATCTTTTCTCTATTCGAGAAGTTATGAATAGAAAAATACCCTTCTAGAAAATTGAACCATTTGTCTACGCCATCTGTGTCTATCTGTCCTTCAAATATAGGAATATCAAAGATGATTTGTACCTTGAAAGGGGTGGCACTACCGCTTGAGGAAGATGTGTCGCCTGTTGGTATCCACCGAAGGATTTGCACAAAATTATCCATCATTTCATTCCTCTGTTGCGTGAGGGATTCCTCGAGAAACATTTTGAACTGATCTCTTGTCCCATCGTATTTATTTTCACCCTCCATGAGAGGTCGCTTGGGTGTGCGAGATCTTTTTTCCTCAAGAGAAACAATCTCAAGCCCCAATTCTTTGTACCCTGACTTCGTTGGGAACATGCATTAAAAATGACAAGGAACAAACCTCTTTGATACCACTAATACATATTTTATGAGCAGAACGAAGTGGATGCATATTATTATTAATATTTAATACAGAAACATATAATAGGTATGCGATAAAACAATAGAGATACAATAAAACTGGTTTCTATTAACTCACAAAATAAGCTAAAATTGTAAAATGCAACTAAGAACAAGCTTGTTGGAATGGCGGTGGCTTATCTCTGAGAAGAGATGTGACGGTTGTTCTCATTCGCAATAATATGAGTACAATGAGGCTCTAAAGGCATTTTTACAATAAATATGAATTCCAAAACCCTAGACATAAAAAATCCTAACCCTGGGAGATGAAGCGCCAAAAGTCATGTGGGCCCCGTTGGGGTAAGTTAGTACATTAACTTCCCGGGGTCGTAAATTTTGCATACGATCTTCGTTTAGGGAGCACGATAGCTCGTTGGAAAGATATTGATGAGGATATTCATTTAGGGGGATCAATTAGAGCCTTCGGCTATCATTGAGAGGCCTAATCATGAAAAAATATCATTTAGGCCCTCAAATTGGCCCTCGAAGTTAAAAAACTACTAAAAATAGTAAATTGCCAAAAAATTGTTTTGAGCCATTTGGAGAAGGTGGGTGGAAACTGATATCCACCTGGATCATCGAAAATACATACAAGTCACTGGTGGAAGTGGAAATTCTCTTTCATAGTGTCATGGTTGTTGACAGTTGTGACATACCACTGGTCCTCTACCTCTTCCAAAGCCTCCTCTTTCTCTTCCTCCATCTATGTAGCCAACTCGATCCCCTCGCAGTGCGTTATACTGAGGCGCCTGGTTGTACTACACGGTATTGTACTGAGGTTGTGTTGTTTTGCACTATGGCTACATGGTATTATATGGTTTTTGCACAATATTATACTACAGTTGTGTAGTGTTGTATGGGGTTGGGACTTGGTTAAAATGGGGTGCGGCTTTCCTGGTCATCATTTCTACCTGCACCCTATAGGAATTTGATGTCCTCTCTCTCATCAACTCCATGGTTCTACAGTCTTTGTCATCATGGCCCACTAACTTGCAAAAGTTGCAATATGAACACTTTGGGACTGTCTGGTATTTCTGCATCATTGGGCAGTGATATGGGTCGTGACCTTGTTTCTTATAGATTTCACACCATAGTCCTCCTGTTGGTAATGGATTTGGAATCCCTACTACCATATAATGTGTGAATGTTGGACATTCATTCTTGAGTTGTCCTTTCATCCTGCATGTGTTTCTGCATCATTGGGCAGTGATATGGGTCGTGACCTTGTTTCTTACAGATTTTGTACCATAGTCCTCCTGTTGGTAATGGATTTGGAATCCCTGCTACCATATACTGTGTGAATGTTGGACATTCATTCTTGTGGTGTCCTTTCATCCTACATGTGGTACACCAAATGACTTCTCATTTGTCCTTACTTTTGTTCTAGTTTAGATGGAATGTTAATTTCTTCAGGTCCTCCTTCAACTCTTCGATGGCTAGATCCATCTTCTGATATTGGTTTTCTTCCAGTTGCAAGGCTTCCTGCAGAGAATATGGTTGTGTCTGAAACTTATGTTGCCGCAGTGGATATTTCAAGTGTGGTAGTGCTCGTGCTGCATATCTATCATGAGATATTTCAATTTTCCTTTCATTCGCTTGAATCTCCAGTCAATATCCCATACAGATTCTCCTAGTTTCTATATAATTTATATCATCTCATTCATGTATTGGTCCTCTGAACCTGGCTTCTGAAACTCATTTATCAACAATTTCTTGATGTCCGCAATTGTTCTAGTTGTCCCTGGTGGATTTTTTGTCGCTAAAATCATATACCAATATAGTGTGTGATCCCTTAGTGTAATATCTATCTTTTCAAGTTTAGTGTCCTCGTTTTTGATCTGGTTTTCTTTCCATATCTTCTCACAGATAAACAAGTGATTCTCCAGGTCCTCCGACGCTTCTCCCTTGAATTTTGGTAACCTAATGGTGGGATCGTGTCCTGCCATCCTGATTGTTGAACTACTGCCTCCACGTGGTGTAGATACTTGACTAATTATTCCTGAACTAGCTCCTCCAGTTGTTGTTCCCTATGTAGATGTACTTCTTGTTGCCTTCCTTTTCCCGAAATTCAGTTGTCTAAACGGTGATGTGTTTTTTGGTGTGTTAGTCGCACATGGGTTTATGGGTTCCACACTGACATTAATATGGATAGGATTGTTGCCTTCGGTTCCTGCTTTTGGACCTCTCGTCTTCCTCTCATATGTTGCGTGCAATATTACCTCAATATTATCCATAGCCCGGAGATCCTCTACCTCTTCTTCATCACTTGCCAATCCTTCCCTCGTGGCTACGAATCTCTTCTTGGTATTCACCTTGTATTGGTAGGGTTCTCTATTCTACATAATTCCTGTTGTCTCCATGATCTTCTTGATCTGGTTGTCTTCCATCATGATTGGGTCCAAGGGTTCCTCCTTATTCTCTTTATCCACTTCTCCTTCCATTTCTCCTCTTTCTGTTAGTGCTTCCCGTCGTCTCCTATGCATGCAGGGAAGTTTAGTTGTCTAACTCCATTGTCATTACACCTTTGTTATAGAGAAATATCTTAATAGAATAATATAGTGATCTAATATACCTTCCTCGAGGCCCCGGTAGAAACTCTTGCTCTGCTGCATTGTACAACTTTGTGGTATCTACTACAAATTATGTTATAAAGCCTGCTAAAATACTGTCGAGACAAAAATCTACTGCTCTGGTGAATTTGTTATTTACCTATTGTAACTTCTCAATCTAAACTGGGGTCCACTCTAACTGTTGAATCCAATTTGTTTCATGGTTATCCTTCAATCTCAATATCCACTCCTGCAATAAATGTGGAAAATCATAGAAAAGGACTTCATGCAGATCAATAAACACATACTTCTCAAGGTATTTGCATGGTGTTACTCTAGGGTTTATGTTATCTTTCTGCGCAAACTCCAGCTCCTTTTTCTTCAGCCATCTTTTGATCTCTTCTTTTTTGGGTTTCCACGGTCTCAACATCCCCTTCTAGCGGTGCATTCTTGTTACCTTATTGTCATTCGATTTGGTATTCTTTTGACCCTCCTTCCGCGGATCTTACCCTCTTTTAACAGATCCCATCTACTCAATCATATACTGTTCCAACCAGTAATAGAACCATTTGTTGGTTTAGATTGCTCTAAGTTATACCTTTAACATGTTTGACCCAGGTTCAGGTCTACTAGGTTCCCAACAAAACCTCTAAAACTATCGGCCTTCCTGGTAAACCAGAAGGCAACGCGGCGCATAGAGTACACTGTGCAGTCTCACCCAAGATATTCTTAATGGGTGACTTCAATACTCAGATGTTTGCAGTCCAAGATTGAGTGGAGATCTGTGAAGTATGAACTGAGAGTTCTATTTAACTTATTTAAAGAAATATACTCTCATTCTCATTCATGCTCGTAATGTTATTGGATTCATTCATGCATACATCATTCTAACATCTACTCATAAACAGTAAAATAGACATAAGAATTCTATCACATAACACAGGTTTTACCGTGGTTCACCCCCCTAGGCTATGTCCACAAAGATTTGGATCTCAAGATATTCTATTATGGAAGCTCCAAAACTACAACGTCGTGCACTTTACAACTCATCTTCAGTCGGGTCGAGATATATTTTAAGGTAGACTAGATCACACCATTCTCCTCAGCATGTGATCTAACTCTCGATATCTACCCTTATGACTCTCTACAACTCAACAACTTACAAAATTGGGTCGTATCACATAGTATTACAACTTAGTTATCAAAACAGGACTCCCCCCTTCTTTCATCTCTTCATATTACAACTATTGCTTTCTATTTCTCTCTATCTCTCCCTTATCGACCTCCTAGGTATCTATATATATACATTTCTGGCTCGTCATCTATTACAATGTATTACAAAAACCATAACCCTAATGTCATTAGGTCTTCCATGCATGCATGTGTGTTGCTCTTCCTTCCAGTTGTCGCTTTCCTCGGGCATGCCTTCTTTCCCAAAATAGCCTTTCTTTATGTTTTGGTATTCTTCCAATAGAGCCTATCCATAGTCAGTTTATCTAGTTCATGCATTTATTCTATAGAATAACCCTTTGCATCCAGTCTTGAAGGAAGAGACCTCAATACCTTCTAAACCACCATAGCTTCTTCAATATTTTCACCTATACCTTTCATAGTGTTTACAGTCTCATCTACTTTGAGAAATAAACTTGCAATATTTTCATCTTCACTCATCCTTAGGCTTTCAAAATGCATTCAGTGAGCTCAAAGTTTGGCCAAATTTACTTTCTCATCTCGTTCATAATTGTTTATGAGTTTGTCCCATATTTCCTTTGTGGATTCCAACTTCATAACTTTAACAAATTCTAGTTCTTCAAGCCCACCTTCAATATCATTCATATCTCTTGCATTAATGTAATAATTTTTCTTACCAGCTTCATTGGTTGGAAGAGTTGCTGGAATTTTATAACCATCTACCATGATTTGCCAGAATTCCATACCAAGAGACATCAAGTAGGTCTTCATTCTGAATTTCCAAAATGTAAAATTTGTTCCATTGAATAGAGGAGGTCTGGCTAAAGAAGAAAAGGAATCTTGATTTTCCATACTTTTTGTGTGAGCTTCTTTCTAGTTGTTAGGTTATTACTGAAGGAACTGAATCCGATACCAATGGTTGAAACTATCAACAATAATGAGATGGGGGTTGAATCAATATTGTATCAATTTTCTCCAATTTATTTCCTTTCAACAATTTAGAGTTATTTAGAAGTGCTCACTTAATCACCAATTCATGTAGAAATCAAAACAACACAGAAAACACATTACACCAGAATTTTTATGTGGAAATCCAATGCGGGAGAAAACCACATAACATATTTATTTATGTTCTTTTCCAAGAACCAACTTACAATTTATAATTTTTCAACTTGACAAGCACCCACCCATCCCATAAAATGAGGACATCAATCCTCTCACGCACCAACCTGTCACAGATCATGAGGAAACCAATCCTCCCAGGCTCCAACCTATAGCAGATAATGAGGACACCAATCCTCTCAGGAACCAACCTATTTTAGATGACAATGAATCCAATCCTTAGTGAGGTTTAACTCACCCTAGCATCACCCTACCACCATGTATTCAGTTTTCTCAAAAAAAAACTCTTACACAACTAGACCCTTTAAAAAAAAATCTTTGCGACTTAAGACAGTTTGATATCTCTCAAGTTCTGCTCCTTTCAACTGGTATAGGACCTTGACCCACTACATGCATCTCAATTTTACGTTATCAACCCACATCTCTATTTATAACACCTTTTCCACATTTCAACTAACTGTGTGTGGACTCAATATAGTTACATTGTGGACAAACCTTAACTAGATCAAGGTCCAGTTAGTTATATGTGGACGCACTTATGTATAAATTAAGTTTGTGGACTTATAACAATTACATTTTGGGTGTATCTTGACCAGATCAAAGTCCATCTAGTTATATGTGGACACACCTCTATCTAAATTAAGAGTATTTCTAGTTCATTTGTGGCTAGACATTCTTTGACTAGGTCAAATTGGCCAAGTCTTCCTTATTTTACAAAAACGTTCATTGTCACAGAAATAGAGCACATATTGCACGGATAGAATAGGAGCACAAGACTTCAAGTCTTAAACCTATCGCACTTTCCCTGCAACACCCTCACCCAGTAACTCCACAAGACTGTGAGCGCTCCCTGGTGACTTTCTTACTTGACTACTGAACTTCCACCTGTTATGTCGTAATCTACTCCATCGCTTGTCGCACCGACTTCATCTCGTCACAATCCACTACACCATTCTTCATACTAGCTTGAGGAACCCTGCAGTCATTGCAAATTCTTCATCACGCTGCAACACCAACATTCATTGATCCATTTATCACTTCTTATGCATCATTGATCCTTTGATCCTTCAAGGCACTTATGTTTTCATCCTTATGTGTAATTGGGTGTACTTTTTTTTCATCCTTATATGTCATTGCGCTATAAATTATCATATCCAACATCTGTCGATCCATTTTGAAATCATGGATAGGGAACTACGTTGTAGCATGATTTGTTGTATTTCACTTATGATGCATCATTGATCCTTCGATCCTTCTACGCACTTGTATTTTTCATCCTTTCACGACTTTCTCTGTCTCTGCTCCAAATTTTTCTTTCATTGTGCTAGAAATGATAATATCCATGATCATTTTGACATCAATGACAACATATACAAAACAACAAATTCATGCTCTTTCATAGTCAACCAATCGTTAATTGTCTCATGAGATGGATGCAACCTCATCTCTTGCCTTCATCATTCCCTACAAGACTTTTTCAGGTCTCGGTAATGGAACAATTTTTTGGTGTTTTTTTCCATGCTTGTGCACATCCTTCTTAACGTTGGGGAGTTTAGAACCAGGGTTCTTCTAGAGTTTACCAACAAAAACTCTAGAGCATCAGCATATCAATCCTCGACCAAGGCCAAGGAAGGTATTACCCTAGATGCATAGAGGATCACAGAGACCATAAGGTCTTGTGACAGGGATGAAGGCTAAACACATAAAGATCCATTGGGAGTGTTCTTCATGAAACTCATATATGACAAGTTATTAGGACTAAGAAGTAAAAAAATACACACACATATCCAAATAATACACAATAGGCACATAATATATCAGAATTGTTGCATCTTTATTACCAGAGTCATTCTATTACAACAAAGGCATGCATTAATCATATTATATATTATAGCCACAAAACTTCATATCTTTGTTTATATAAATCCCTAGAAATAAAATATATTGTGCAAATCACATTCTCTTAAGAATTCATATATATGAAAAACTCATCATTATATTCAAAAGAATTACAATTTACAACAGGCTCAGAGTGAGCTCAATACCTACAACTTAATGAATCACATCTAAACATCTAGCTCTGCAACTATGCATTATCCAACTATCTAATTGGCATGATTCCTGATATCCTTGCTTCATTTTATAGATTTCTCTTCTTGGGATATCTATCTCTTTCTACTCTGCTCCACTTGTTCTATTGACAAACTACCTCAAATGCTTCTAGCACCTGCCTATATTCCACGTAGCCTTCAGGAATCAGGGAAATCTTAATTGCCCTGCCAACTCATCTTTTGTTAACTCCACGATCCCTTATGTTGTTGGATGTGATCATTCGAGAGGATTTTTCGATGATTCTTTTCTTGATTCCACCATGCGTCTTCTTGATTTTTGGTGCACAACAAAACTAGAACAAACACACATTCAATAATATTTCAGGTCTATCACAGACTATCAAAACTTGAGTCGGCGCTCACTCCTTGTAATTCTTTGCATGTTACCTTAGGTGCATGCAGAAATTTGGAATGAGCATCCACAACCTCGTTTGTGTGTGCATGCACAAAATGAACCCAAAACTTTAGGTTCCAACACAGTTTCTCTCTGGAACAGGTAACCAAGAATGTCTCTGCTAGGAACTCAAGGGAACTCACTTCCAAGAAAATTATCATTAAACAACAAAAAACACGTGATGTTACAATGAAACTCACACAAAAGTTCACTCTTCTAACAACTTGGCTCTTCAATCTTCAGCTCCAAAATGCTCCAGAATTCGCCCTCCATGGTTTCTCCATCTTTAGTGGTCTTTTTCCCTTCTCTCTGTTTGTTGTTCATGCAAAAAATGAATGTCTAAAACTGTTGTAATTGCCCATACGATTTTTTTCTACTTTGGCTTGTTTGCTTGACTCACACACTTCCCCAATCTGATTGTACTTAGTCCCCATACTCCTAATAACTATGGGATGTGACTTATTACACCCACCCTCTTACATGCATTCAATTATTGGTTTTGGGGACACTCAATCAGAAAATATATTTTAATACATAATGATAATAAAATTCAAGAATATGGTTGAATTAATAGATATGGATAATTCCCCCTTGGACCCCTCTTAGACGTTCTCTTAGACCCTCCCCTCTCTTGTGGATTAAGTCAGCCCCCATCTCTGTCCATATCCCCCAACAACTAGCATCACATTTTACTTATTAAAATTTAGAAATACAATTTACATATTACATCACTTAACCATGGCCATACATTATATTTACATTACACAATAATTAAACTAATAATTTTAATGGAGACATTACAAGAGAAAATATACATAAACTAAATATGCAAATTTTTGAAATTTTGAATCCCTAATTTTGTAATTTTGTTGTAATAGTAAGTAGAGATCTATGTCAAACAAGGTTGTGTGGCAGTGCAGTCCCTGCCAAGGAGGTTAGAAAGAAAATTGTGGAAAATGGGGTCGAATTATAAATGAAATGAAGTGTTTGGTGCAAAATGTATATCAAGGAAATGTTGTGCAAAATGTATATCACGGAAGATAGGGAAAAAGTAAATGGCGGTCGGCAGGCACATCAACATCTAATTTTTGAAAGTATATAGCCAACCTATTTTTTTTGAAAGTATATAACAAAGTAAAAAAATTGTTGACAGTGCAAGATTAAATTTGGAAATTTAAATGAATTTTCCATATGGACTGGCGAAAGATAAAAATATATGATGACATAAAATTAATAGGAGATAAGTAATATAAAAATTTAAATGTATTTGTGAACATGGAGTATATGTAAATGACACTTGCATTGTTGAACGCCATTTATTTTGAAATATATAAAAAAAGAAAAGTGTGTAACATATAAAAGAGTAGATGCATTTTCCATACAGGTTGTTGAAGGATAAGAATAAAAGTCTAACATATTAAAAAACAAATGCATTTGTTATACAGAATGCAGAAAGATAAGAATAGAGTCTGTAAAATATAAAAATTTAAATGCATTTTTTATTTCAACTATGTGAAAAAATGATAGTTTGTTACATACTACTGCAAATTTTGAAATATACCAAAAAATTAAAGTTTGTTACATATAAACCGGAATTTCAATGCATTTGTCATGTAGAATGGATTGGGGCTCCCACAGACGATTAGAGAAATATGTACAAGAAACGAGATTGTGGAAAGAAGATAGAGTGCAATAGCTGCAAAAGAAAATAAATGGAAAGGTATAAGTGTTTGCCTATACATCTGTATTTAAGAAAGTGGAAT
>SNQJ01S0035636.1:47895-60294 GCA_010110895.2 Picea sitchensis | reverse complement strand
AAGATATAAAAGGTTGTAGAATTCTTTAACCTCATTCCAGTGAAATTATTATTAGGAGAGATGTTAAGTTTGATGAAAATCTCTCAGCTTACAAGCCTAATTCGACATTTGTGCCATATTCGATGTCTATTCCATCCTCTCTTCCCAACTTTTATGTCAATGATCCTATTCTAGCTTCTTCTTCAGAAAATGATAGTGAGGATGAAGATATGCCTTTGTCTCCTTACCTTCCTCTTTTTGGGTCTATTGAACATGAGCCTGCACCATCACTATTGATTCCCAAATGGTTTTTTACAACATAATAAGTAATTGGTGATCTTGTCAATGATCCTATAGATTAACATCGTACAGATTAACATCGTACACGTTAATAGTTCTAGTGAGCCTCCTCTCTTTTGACTCAATTTTTAGAGACTCGTGATCCAAAAACATTTGCAAAATATTTTGGCCATCTAGATTGGGACACAACAATGAATGAAGAATATTTTTTCTTAATTGAAAATGATTCTTGGGATATTGTACCTCTTCCGAAAGGAACAAAACTTGTCAAATGTGAATGTATTTATAGAACTAAGTATGCATCAAATGGAAGCATTGAAAGACACAAGTCCCAATTAGTTTCCAAAGGATTTTCTCAAGTTTAAGGAATTGACTATATTGAAACCTTTTCCCCATAGCTAAAATCAATTCCATTTTCCGTATTCTATCCCTTTCCACCTCACATAATGGGATGTCCATTAGATGCATGTTAAAATCCATCTTCTTGCATGGGATTTGCAAGAAGAAATTTACATGGAACAACCTTCTAGCCGTTCAAAATGAATCCAACCTTGTTTGTCACCTCAAGAAATCTCTCTATGGTCTTATGCATGATCATCGAGCTTGGTATGGTAAAGTGGATAATTTTCTTCCTGACATTAGATTTTCTAGATATCATTTTGACCACATTATCTATACAAAGAAAGTAAGAAACCATCTCGTAATATTTTTTCTTTATGTTGATGACCTTATTCTCACTATTAGTAACTCCACACTTTTAAACCATGTGAAATCCATCCTTAAGAAGAAATTTGAAATGAAAAACTTAGGTTATTTGCATTGTTCCTTAGCATTCAAGTATTATGACCCAAGAATTTTCCTTTCCTAATCTAAGTATGCATGTGACCTTCTTCATCACTTTCACATGGAAGATTGTAAACCAACCCCATCTCCCTTTTATTCTGGAGTCAAACTTGTTGGCACATGTACTATACTCGAAGTATATGCCACTTTATACCATCAAATAGTTGGTAGCCTCTTATATTTTGACGCATACCCCTCTTAATATTTCCTTTGTTGTTGGTCTTATTATCCAATATATGAAAACACCCCATGAGATGATCCGAATTTATTTTTGAAACGAAATGAAAGAAAATAAATTACAATGAAATACTCATGAAAATTGCCAGAAACAAAGAAATACAACAATACTTGATTTCTAGTAATGAAAGAATTGTAAAGAGACTGTAAAAATACAGAGTGCAAGACTCGCTAGAATGGTGGCATCTTTATCTCTGAGAAGAGATGTGACGGGTATGCTCATTTGCAAGAATATGATTACAATCAGGCTTTGAAGGATTTTTTATGATAAAAAAGAATGCCAAAACCCTAGACATCCAAAAACCTAACCCTAGGAGATGAAACGCCAAAATTCATGTGGGCCCCGTTTGGGTAAGTTAGTACATTAACTTCTCGGGGTCATAATTTTTGCATACGACCTTTGTTTTAGGCACGTGGTAGCTCATTGGCAAGGTATTTTCGAGAACTATGCATTACACTGTCAAACTCTGACGTTGTCTACAATTTGACTATGGCGAGCCAAAAAACAAATAGTTTAGGAGTCCAAAACRACCTTGGAAGTAMAAAAATATGTGATGACATGAAAACATACAAAATAAGCTAGTTGGATTATGTGGGAGGCCACCAGTATCCACCTAGAAGATGTGTAGGGATTCATGTAGCCTTGAATGTGTAGAACCCACAATTACAAAGAATTACAGAAGAACGTGTTGTACTAAAAACTGACAAGTGGAGCCAGTTGGAATAGGTGGGTGGCCACCAACATCCACCTGAATCAATCCTCCCCCCTTAGGAAGAAATGGCATCCATTGCGTTGAGTGCCCAGGGAAGAGGGGAAATCATTTCCTGAATTTGAAGCTTGGTGAGTTGTGTGCCTTGTTGGAGAAGTTGTGCTTCTTGGCCTGTGGAAGACTATCACAAACTTGTTGCTGGAGGGGTTGAATTTGTTCCACCAACCTGTTGTCTCTAGGTTGGATGGGGCATTGTGTAGGAACCATTGTAGGTGAAGAAACAATATTTTTTATCTCTTCGACAATCTATTTTTTTTGGATAGAAGTTGTTGAGGCTACAGTGGTTGTAGTGGTCTTTTGTACATCCTTTAAACAGATTGTAAAGAGGATGAATTTTTTAGTTTTAGAGATTACATTGCAGTGTTATTTTGGTGTAGAAGTAGTCAGAACTACCTCTGGGATCCTGTAGAGATGACCTCCCAGAGTAATAATGACACTACGGGGTCTAGACTCATAGACAACATGACATTTCCACACATATGGTTGGCCCAAAACAACATCACAGACATCAAGAGGGGAAATATCACACACTACCTCATCCTTGAAGGGATGGATTCCATAGGATATGTGACACTATTGGCTGATGCGAAGATCACGTCCTTGGTGAAGCCCCCGATGTTGTATGGTTGTGGGTCTGGTGTGTCGACAACCCCAACTGTTTGATGACCTTAGCTGAGATGAGGTTCTTTTGGCTGCCATTATCAACAATGAAATGCAATGGGTTCCCATTCACCTACATCTGTGAATGGAAGAGGCACTCCCCCTCTTTAGGATCTACTGGTTCTTCTAGCTGAATTGTTGTGGTCACGACAGTAGCAGTGGGGTCTGTGTTGATGATCTGTCTGTTTTCAATATTTTCTAGATCGTATTCTGAATCTGGGTTCAGCTCCATGTCTTTGACCTCGACCACCAATGATTGTTTCGAGTGACATTCATCGGTGTTGTGCCAGGGGATTTTGTGGAAGTCACACCACTTCCTAGTGTCATTCTTCGTCTTTACTTTACCCTTTTTGTCCTATGCCTTGGATTGGTTTTCTAGAGGTTGTTGGTTAGGGATTTCTTTACCATGATTTGGTTGTTGCATATTTTCATTCCCAAATTCCCATTTGTTCTAGTGCCTAAATTTATGCTCGATTTTGACATCATATCAACAGGCAACTCCCAATAATGAGATGTTTAGGAAATCCATTTCAGTTTGGATGTACCTATGCAGAGCCCCACGATATTTCAGAACCAGATACTTCTCAGAGTCTTTGATACCCAGCTTGGTGTGCAAGGTATGGAAAGTATTTGTGAACTATGACACTATTTGTCTCTTCTCTTGTCATAGTGTGGTCCATCTCATGTACTGGTCTTCATAGTTATCAACAGGATAGTACTGTTCTTTGACCGCATCCACAAAAAAATCCCAAGGGGGATTGACCCCATATATTCCATATTCCTCTGTCAAAATTTTCTCCCAGTAAGTTTCCCACCAATGTTTGACATGGGGGAGATCCTTGAGGAGTGTGAAGGTGATCTTTTCCCTGTTGAAAATTTTTTGAACAGAGAAAGAACCTTCTAATAGATTTAACCATTTTTCTAGGGCATCCACATCTATCTAACCTTCAAATATGAGAATATCAAAATTAACCTGTACCTTGAAGGGAGATTCCTCCAAAATGGTTGCTTGATTAATATGCACCAGTTTCTATTGGAAGGTGTTGAAGAACGTGTGCAAAATTCTCCATCATTTCGTCCCTTTGTCGCGCGAGAGCTTGCTCAAACAACAAGTTAATAGAATCTTCTGCTTCTCCATATTTATTTTCTACTGCCATCGAGGGTTTCTTTGGTGTGCGAGAGTGATTTTCCTCAAGAGATACAAACTCTAGAACCAATTGGCTATACTCAGACCTCGTCAGGGACATGCACTGAAAAACGATTAAGAGTAGCATGCTCTGATACCACTGATCCAGATTTATTTTCGAAACGAAATGAAAGTAGAGAAATTACAATCAAATACTCATGAAAATTTCCAAAAATAGAGAAATACAACAATACTTGATTTATATTAATCAAATAATTGTAAAGAGACTGTAAAAATACAGAGTGAAAGACTCGTTAGAATGGTGGCAGCTTTATCTCTGAGAAGTGATGTGACAGTTACACTCATTCGCAAGAAGATGATTACAATGATGCTTTGAAGGAATTTTATGATAAACAAGAATGAAAAAACCCTATATATCCCAAAACCTAACCCTAGGAGATGAAACACCAAAAGTCATGTGGGCCCCGTTTGGGTAAGTTAGTACATTAACTTCCCGGGGTCGTAACTTTTGCATACGATCTCCGTTTTAGGTGCATTATAGCCCATTGGAAAGGTATTTTCTAGAACTATGCATTACATTGTCAAACTTTGACTTTGTCTATAGTTTGATTGTGGAAATACAAAAAAAAACACTATTTAGGAGCCCAAAATGGCCCTGGAAGTACAACAAGATGTGATGACATGAAAACATACAAAATAATCTAGTTGGATTAGGTGGGAGGCCACTAGTATCCACTTGGAAGATGTGTAGGGATTTAGACAACCCCAGAATTATAGAATCCACAATTACAAAGAAGTACAAAAGAACATGATGTACTAAAAACTGACAAGAGGAGCCAGTTGGAACAGGTGGGTGGCCATCAATATCCACTTGGATCATCAGATACATTTGAAAAAAACAAAAAGGATACTTCAGTATATTCATGGCACATTTCAGTTTGGGATACAATATAGTTCAGGGGGGACTCATTTTTTGGTTGGTTTCAATAATTATGATTGGATCGAGAACCCTAATGGTCAAAACTCTACTAAAGGTTATGTTTTTTTTCTTAGTTCCAAACCTATCACTTGCACTGGTAAGAAACAACAATCTCTTTCTCTTTCTTTGACAGACACAGAGTATCAACCAACAGATGATGCAAGTCAAGAAGCCTTGTGGTTTCAATGGATCCTTTTAGAGTTTGAATTCTAGCAACAACATTCGAACACCCTCTAGTGTGATAGTTAAATTGCCATCAAGATCACCAAATATTTTTCTCAACATTAGTGTAGCAAACACATTGAGCTACACATGCACTTCATCAACAATATTATTCAAGATAACATTCTCGAAGTGTCGTTTTTCCCTACATACGATCAAGTTGCAAACATTTTCATATAGTCTCTTATAGAAGCAAATTTTTTCCAACTTCCATCTATGTTAGATGTTCAAGAGTTGTCATTAAGGGGGGAGAGGATTTAATGCCTCCTTCCTTCTCTTATTGTGTCACCATTGTAAATACTTACTTCAACCATATCCCAAGTTGTTCTTAAGGGGGGATTTTAGGATATTTAAACACTTATGAGTTAGTTAAGATCAACTTGGTCTAATTTGTTTTTAGGTAAAGTGTGTTTCTTTAGTATGCATTAGTATGCATTTGTAGTTATGTAATTTGACGGTCATGATATTCTCTAGACATAAAGTGATTTAATGGCTAATATTATCATCGATAATAATGGCTATATTGATATGTTTCTTGACATTCAATTGATCCATGATCTCTATTTTAAAAGTATGAAGGATCATTTGTTGAAGATCGATTGTGAGAAACCCTTACGTAAAATATTTGTATTTTGCATTTATATATTGCTTGAAGTAGTCACATTGGATAGGGTCATTGAATGTTCCCCTCTTTGAGGGTTTTAACCATGTAAAACATTGGTGTAATAATCTCTTATTTGTTTGTGTAATTTGTTGCTTAAGGTGTTCGACCTATGTGGAAATACCATGTTTTATCGAACAATATATATATTTTTTCAAAATAATAATAATAATAAACCAAAAATACAACCAATATACTTACCTTGTGTTATGTCATTGGTCCTACATCCTCCCCAAATTTTGCAACATATGAAGTTTCCAAAATGTTAGGAAAATTTCTAGATAAGAACCATGTCGCAAGTTTTGAAATGTCCAACGTTTCTAGTGGACACTCCACCCATCATCATGGAAAAATAAAGCTTGAAAGTTAGAGAAGAGTGATGGGGTTTATATAGGAGGAATGGAAAAGGACCGTTGGAGAGGGAAAGGGGAGTTTAACGTGGAAAATTAAAAAAATAAAGCACTAGTCGTTAGTCAAATTAAAAACTAAGGAATTGTCAAATAAGTTGTTAGTATTAATAACTTGGTAAATTAGTCAAATTTGGAGTCAAAATAAAAATTTTGGTAGAAAATAAAACGAGGATAATATGAACAACTAGAATAATGTAGATTAATGGAAAAAATCAGATGAAGTGGTATAAACTAGTACAATAATATAAGGATTATGATAGATTAAAATTAGGGATTATAATAGATTAAGAATTAAAGAAATAGTCAAAGTGGAAAAGAGTACAAAGTTGAAAAAATGATGAAGATGATTAGTAATAGTTGGAAGAAAGTGGAAGGATGTTGATAATATGAAGAGGATGATAAGAAAATGAACCATAAGAGGAGAATAAGAATGGGACAAAATGATAGTTAAAAAGTAAAAGGATAAGAGAACGAAGTTAGGAGAAGGAGGACTATGAACAATGATTCAAGTGATGAATGATGGGTTTCTAATATTGGCTCATTTTGTAGCCATCTTCACGATTGAAATTATTCAGATGTTTTTCAATTTCAAGAGCTTTGTGAATGAAGTGAGAGGAGTAATAAGGAGCGGATGCTAGTATTTTTGTTTGGTCAAAGAAAATTAGGTGTTTGGATTTAGAGGAATGTTCCACAATAGTTGATTTAGAAATTAGGTTGTGGGTGGTATCAACTATATGCTTTTTAAGATGGGATTTGAAGGATAGACCGGTTTGGCCTATGTAATATTTTCCACATGAGCAAGGAATTTGGTATATTTCTAGGTCAAGCATTGGGTCATATTTATATTTAGCGGTTCTGAAAAATTGTTTGAGGTTTTTATAAGGTTTGAATAAGGTTTTGATATTCTTCTTAGCTAAGAATTTTGAAATAAGATAGGTGGTACCTTGGATATAGGGAAGGGAAATGAGTGCTCGAGGAGGGGAGGAGGAAGAGGAGATTTTTTTTTTAGGGTTGTTGGAAGAGAGAAAGGCTTGTTTGATTTGAGAGAGAAAGTATCCATTAGATAAAAGGGCCTTGGTAAGGTGGGATTTTTCTTTCTCAATAAATTGAGGGGCAGAGATACGATTGGTGTGAATAATCAAGGTTTTAAGTACACCATATTTTTCAGATATATGGTGGTGGGAATGGGAATGGAGGTATCTATCAATGTGAGTTTTATTTTTGTAAACTTCGTGGGTCAGGGAACCATCAGGAAAATGTGAAATAAGTACATCAAGAAAGGAGATAGAGTTATATGTTTTGGTTTCCATAGTAAATTGGATGTGAGGGGAGATTCTATTAAGTTAGTTGAGGAAGGAGGTTAGAGTGGAATAACCATGAGGCCAAATCACAAATGTTTCATCTACAAAATGAAACCAGCACTTAGGTTTGAGATGAAAGTTGTCTAAGTCTAGAGTCTCAAAATGTTCCATAAATATATTATCCACCATTGGGGATAAGGAGGAACCCATGGTTGTACCTTAAAATTTTTCATAACAGACTTCTAAAAGCCTTAACCTCATTAATATATGCCTCTCTTATACCTTCTTCACCTTTAAAGGATTTTGTTATGAATAAACCAAAGGTACAACCATGGGTTCCTCCTTATCCCCTGTGGTGGCTAATATGTTTATGGAACATTTAGAGACTCTAGCCTTAGACAAATTTCATCTCAAACATAAGTGTTGGTTTCATTTTGTAGATGACACGTTTGTGATTTGGCCTCATGGATATTCACTCTAACCTTTATAAATATATAAAAAGAACATTTATGGTGTTTCATGTTAAGATTTTGTGTATTGTTCTTCTTTGTTGATTCCTTTTTTATTTAATAAGATTAATGATTAAGTGGTTTTAAATATTGAAAAAGAAGCAATACTGATTCACCCCCCCCCCCGATTAATGATTATGAAGTTTTTAGCCATTGAAAAATAAAGCACACCATCTACCCCCCATATGAATATTAAACAATATTCCAACACTCTAAATCACAATCTAATCACTCGAAGGAAGATTCTAAGAAATCACAATGGATCAACAAGAAGGTATGTCCTCAAACAGAGCTCCACTATTCAAAGGAGATAATTATGCATTACGAAGTATCAAAATGAGAAGTTACCTAATGGCATTGGGATGTAATGTTTGACTATCTGTTATAAACGATTATGATGTACCAAAAACTGCTCTTCTAGACACAATTGCAAAGAAATGATGCAATGATAATTCAAGAGTTGTAAATGCAATTTTGGGTGGATTAGCAAATAATGTATGTGTCAAAGTAATGCATTGTAAATAAACAAAAGAGATCTGGTAGAAACTACAAATCAACTATGAAGGATATGTCAAATTCAAGCAATCAAAGCTTCAAACATACATAGGATGGTTTGAAAAATTGAAGATGAAAGAAGAAGAAAACATTGCAGAGTATCTTTTAAGAGTAGATGAAATTGTCAATTCAATCACAACACTGGGAGAAGATTTAGATGACAAAATTATTGTCCAAAAGATGTTGATATCATTACCAATGAGATATGATGTCAATGTATCTACCTTGGAAGATTGATAAAACCTTGACAAACTTACAATGGATGAACTTCATGGGATTCTTATATCATATGAAATGAGAACAAGGAAAAAAAATCCATAAAAAAGGGAAGCAATTTTCAAAGCTTCAAAAGCAACAAAGAACCATGAGCACGTGTCAAATGAAATTCACTCAGACACATCATATGAGGAAGATACTAACTTTATAAGGAAACTCAAGAAAGGGTCTGGGAAATACAAAGGGAAGTTACCTCTCAAATGTTTCAACTGTGGCAAAGTTGGTCATTTTTCCTCCAAATGTCCCTATCCAAAGTAGAAGGATAGTGATGATGAAGAAACTTATAACCATAAAGAACATAAAAAGGAAAAAACGAGAAATTCTACAAAACAAAAAACTTTTACTCCAAAGAAGACAGTAGTTCATCTGACATGAGTGAAGATGACGAGACAAAACTTCTATTTATGGGCATATAAATTCAAAATGAAACTACTGAAGATAATAATGGAGATGAAGGAAACTTTGAAGTTGAAGGAGAAGTAGACCTTTAAGAATAAATTATTAGTGCTCTCAAAGAATTGAGAAAATATAAAAGGAAGAATAAATCATTAAAAGAACAATTGCTAGACTATAAGGAAGAACAAAAATCAAGAGAAGAAGAAGTTTCAAAAAGCATCAAGAAAATAGAACAAATCATTGTTGATTTAAAAACTTAACTTATCTACAAGAAGCTAAAAGAATTGAATAAGTATTAAGTAAACAACTTAATGACAAGGAGAAAAACTTTGAAAAATTAGAGGTTGAAATAGTTCTTCTAAGAAGGAAACTTGAAAAAGGAACTAATCTTTCAAATCTTGAAAGTAGTTAAAAAATCTTGAATGACATCCTTAACAGTCAAATACCATCAAGTAATAAGGTTGGAATGGGTTATGATCACAAGGAAACTAATAAAGGCTCAAAATCTGGAATACAAAAAAGTGATAAAAATCCAAGGACTTATGCAGATTCCCTTCAAATATCCTTCAAAAGAAAAGAGAACTAGATAAAGACCAACTCTAATCAACAAAGATCTGCACTGTCTCCAAAAAGAAATGAGTATAGAAGAAATACTACTCCAAGAAGAACTCCCCCAAAAAGGTACCAACAACTTTTTCTTGGCTATTGTTTTTCTTTTCATAATTTTGGGCATAATGCATTAGACTGTAAAGATTATAGAAAGAACTATCATAAAAGTGTTCAAGGATATGGCCATAAGAACAACAAGTATAGTATAAATCAAAGGAGTAGAAACTATAATTCATTTTCTTCATTACAAGATTACAATATTGAATGTTATAAATGCAACAATTATGGTCATAAAGCTAGTAATTGTAGACTATCAAAAGATTCCATGAAGACAAGTATTTCCAATAGTCAAGAATAAAAATATAACAATATATGGAAGGTAAAAAAAATATAAGAAAAGGAAACAGAATGTAAGGTAGTCTTATATGCTAAGAATAAAATAATCTAATGGTATGTTGACAATGGATGTTCAAAGCATATGATAGGAGATCAAAACAAATTCCTCAATCTGAAAAGGAAAGAAAAATGAAGTGTTATATTTGGAGATGATGTCTCTACCAATATACTTGGAAGGGGTACAATCAACCTGAGAAATAAGAGAGCTAAAGAAGAAAATGTGCAATTAGTTGAAAATTTGAAGCCTAATCTCCTCAGTGTGAGACAAACATGTGATAAAGGACACATTCTCATATTTGACTCTCAAAAATGTGAAATTAGAAAATAATACTTGGGAAAATTGGTGGTTGTTACACCAAGGACATCAAACGATGTATATATCTTAAACATGGAAGAAGAATAAAAATGTTGCATGGGCCAAATGGATGAAATTTGGCTATGGAACAAACGAATGGGACACATAAGCTTTGATAACTTGATAAAATTTAGTATAAAGGAAGATGTGAAAGACATGCCAAAGATTATAAAACCTTTAAACTCTATTTGTAGGCACTAAAAACATGGGAAGAAGACAAAAGTAAGATTCAATACAAAGGAACACTCTAAATAAAAACCATTAGAACTTGTTCATACTGACCTCTGTGGACCAACAAGAACTAAGAGTATACAAGGTGAAAACTACTTCATTTTATTCATTGATGACTATACAAGAATGAATTGGGTATCCTTTCTCAAAGAAAAATTAGAAGCATTCGAAAAATTTAAAGTCTTCAAAGAAAAAGTTGAAAATGAGACTGATCTCAAAATCAAGTGCCTAAGATCAGACAGTGGAGGAGAATTTACCTCAAATGAGTTCAATAAATTTTTGAAATGCATGGAATTAAAAGACACTTTTAAGCTCCAAGAACTCCTTAGCAAAAAGGAGTTACTGAAAGGATAAATAGAACCGTTCAAGAAGCAACCAGAACCATGTTAAATGAAGCCAAACTCCTAGATAGATATTGGAGAGAAGCAGTGTATACAATAGTGTACATACTTAACAGATCACAACTTAGAGTTAACCACAACAAAAAACCATATGATTTTTGGTTTGGCAGACCAACATCACTTAAACACTTCAGAGTTTTTGGGAGAAAATGCTACATAAAGAGAGATGATAATAACCTAGAAAAATTTGATTCCAGATTAGATGAAGAAATATTTATTTGTTACACATCCAACAAAAGGGCCTACATATGCTATAATCTAAGGATACAAAAGATTGTGGAAAGTGAAAATGTAAAAGTGAATGATCTAAAAACAAAAGGGATCAAATAACAAGATAATCCACAATTCAATGAAAGAGATGGTGATGATGAAGAAATTAAATAAATACAAGAGGATGAATCACAAAGTGAAGAAGAAAAGGAAGAGGGAGAATCACCAAGACAATATGCAAAAGCACAGTCTAGGATAATACAAATAAATCATCATGAAAGTAAAATCCTTGGTAACAAAAGTGTTGGAGTTGAAACAAGAACAAAACTAACATATGAATTAGAAAAAAAAATTACTCTCCCTAATAGAACCCAACAAATTTGCAGAGGCCAGCAAATATGAAAAGTGGATCAAATCCATGAATGAAGAGATTGATCAAATAGAGAAAAATCAGACCTGAGAACTTGCCCAAGACCAAAGAAAAAAAATGTAGTAGGGACCAAGTGGATTTTTAAAAATAAATTTAATGAAGATGGCCAGGTTATGAGGAATAAAAAAAGAGTAGTGTGCAAAGGATATGCATAAGTAGAAAGGGTTGACTTTGAATAAACCTTCACTCCAGTTGCAAGAATGGAAGCCATCAGATAATTTCTAGCATACTCATGCTTTAAGAATTTTAAATTCTATCAGATGGATATGAAGTATACATTTTTGAATGGAGACCTAAAAGAAAAAGTCTACACGGAACATCCAGAAGGATTTGAACAACCTGTTGTTTGTGGAGCCTGATTATCTTCCTGATTCAGAGGTCCTTGTTTTCAGCCGTGTTTATACCCCATGAAGTATTTACACCCCAGAAGTATGTACACTCTTCCATGCGGGGGAGTGCAGAGAGGGGGTACCCCCTCTGCGGGGTCTGGGGGGCCTATCCCCCCGACTGGGGGTCTGGGGG